>BSBK01005737.1:0-232500 GCA_027943335.1 Chamaecyparis obtusa
TTCAATGCCTCCTCTATTTTCTTTATCTCTCTCAACTATAAATCCAATCAATGGAGTTTATGCTGGTCATCGTCAATGGTGCTTCATCCATTACACAATCCACTCTTCCATGCCACATCACAACCTCCTATCCCCCACCTAGGAGTCCCATCATGCCTCTCTCCCCAAGACTTTTGGTGACACAGAGGACCAATCTTTGGCCTTGGATCATATCCCATGATCCTTTTATGGTAGACCTTCCTATCCACCCATTTGTAGTTGAGTGAACCGGCACCATTTTTCAACCAAAACATCATAACAAGAATCCAAAACAAAGCAACCACAATACTACCTGGTGTAGATTCCATCTACATGCTCAGAATCTTCTGAGCTCTGATACCAATTTGAAGTAGAGGGCATCAATGGTATTAATCAATCTACATGTTAATAAGTTATTGTCTTCATAGACATTGAATTAGAGGCCCACTCTTTTGATATTCCATGATAATAATAATAATTTTATATTACCTTCCATTATTTCACTAAATCATACTCACCAATGATAAACTCATGTTCACTATTCATCATACCTCACAACTTTTAGGGACTGAGATAATACTCCATCATCCGCTATCTATTCTCACACCGGTACAACCATGCTATTCTTTCTCAATCAAAACCACCACCTTTTCCATTTACAAATGCCAAGACCAAATAATGATGATCTTCATTAATTGATGTTAGAATAACATTTGATATCTTTTGGTCATTCAAAAGCTAGAAACTTTTTGAAATACATCACGCTCTTAGGTCTCCTTCCAAGCGACTATGTTTCATAGGCATAGACACCATGCATGTGTAGAAACTATCTTCACCACCTTTTATCTCTCTTCAAAGTGACTATGAAAAAATATTATCTCGGTTCCTTTGTGAGTGTAGCCAAATTCAATAAATCGGTAGTTAGAACATTCTTGAATCAAAATGGTTATAAAACATTTACTCTCAGGCTTTGCACTATCAATAATGGATTCAAAATCAATGCAAATTTTATAACGGTTCTTAAAAACCATTACAACTTTGAATCCATCCTCTGTCTATTAAAATAGTTTCCCAGCATCCCAAATGAGACTATCATAATAAATTGACATATAAACAAAAGCCGATTCAGTTTCTTAATAACTCAGAGAAACCCATCTATAAACCACACTAAATTTATAATCATCGATGTTCAATAAGTCAAGACATTTTACTATTGCATCATTTATAAAAGGTAATGAAACCTGATATATATATATATATATATATATATATATATATATATATATATATATATATATATATATATATATATATATATATATATACATATACATATATATATATATATACATATATGTATATGTATATGTATGTATGTATGTATGTATGTATGTATGTATGTATGTATATATATATATATATATATAGATACATACATACATACATACATACATACATACATACATACATATATATATATGTATGTATGTATGTATATATATATGTATATATATATATATATGTATGTATGTATGTATATATATATATATATATATATATATATATATATATATATATATATATATATATATATATATGTATATATATATATATATATATGTATATATATATATATATATATACGTACATATATATATATACTATATGTTCTATTCTTCATGACAGAGATCTACAATACGAAAACATAAACTTAAGTAAAAATAGGTTTCTATTAAATTCAAACTTGAATACACATGTGATTTGAATGAATACAAATATGAATGGCTCTCTAGCTAGAGGCCAAAGAGCCCGATATTTTCCTCAATTCTTACTCGCTTTTTCTACTCTACTCCTAGTCGACTCCTCTCTAACTATATCCTCATTCAATTACATTGCTATCTTTATAGATTATTCAAGATGATTACAAATTGTTCACCTTCTTTATGACCCTTTGTAATCCTATTCAAACTTTGGTTACACATGGCATATAATCTCTTTTGAACACATTACATTGTAGAATAATAAATCAACCGCTAGTAAATATGTTTTAATGAAATTCTAAAATGACTTAGATATGTTAAATTCAAAGGTGGAGGTGGTGCTCCTACACCACTTCAACATCAATCTTGAATGGATCTTGGAATAGGAAGAGGCTTGGTTGAATGTAGATGGAGAAATCTTCAATAAGAGGGCTCCATAGAGATTGAATCCTTTAGTGGCTAACAATGGATCTCCTTGATGAATTGGATCTTGAATGCTTGAAGGCTTGAATGCTTAAATGCTTGATCCTCTTTCTTGAGAGGGCTTGAGCATGAAAGTGGATGGAGAAAATGAGAGAGGAAGGCTCCTTTTGTAGTGATTTAGGGCACAAACATCTAGAGAGGCCACATAGAAAATAATAATTAAGGGTCCATGGCACAAAAATCTAGAGAGGTGTACATGGAGAGAAAATTAAATTAATGTCTTAACACAAAACTCTAGAAGGGGACCACCCTTAATATAGAAATAAAAATAATTATTTAAGAGACTTGTCACAAAATTTGAGGTAAATCCAACCCCAAAGTTAATTTGAGCATTATGCACAAAACTCAAGAAAGGATAATCTCTAATAATAAATTAGGAATCCTATACAAATCTTGAGAAAGGTCCACCTCAAATATTAATTTCAGAATTCAACACTTAACCCGAGAAATAGTGGCCTTGAAGAGGGAAAAAAATAATTTTGATGAAACCCCAAAACTGGAACCTCATCCCGAGGATCCCAGACCCTAGGGTCAAGGTCTAGGTTGAGCTTGAGCTAGGTCAAGGTTGATGTCAACTTTGACCTAGGTCAGAGTTGAGGTCAACCTTGACCTAAGAGGTTGACCTTGACCTTGAGGTCAAGAATCTCAAGTTTTCAATTCAGGATGCCAGAATTATTTCAGGAAGAAGTGGAAAATAGGGAAGAATGGGGGATAAAGCTAGATCCATGTAAAATACCCATTAAAGGCATTCAACATGACCCCAAACCACTTACTCAGATGGCTAAACCAGTCCTAAATAGAAGTTCTTCCATTTTTTGATGATACATTTAGCCCCCACTTTAGCAAGATTATGGACTCGATGCAAACTCTTGGTAAAGGAGATCATTGAAAAAAAAGAAAATGTTATTGAGATCAAAGGGACAAAGGAATCCTCAAGCCCCTAGGGACTCAAGCCTTCATCAACTCCAAAATTGCAATAAGAGAGACATCACTAGAAAAAAGAGAAAAGGGAAGAGAGGAGTGGCTAGCTCACCTAGTAAGATGTGTGTATCTCACTGTGAATCATAAAAAGGATAGGATGGTCCACCAAGAAAACACTTGATAGTCACCCCATAAAGTTGTGCACCTTCTAGCAGGTGGCTTTGTGCATGTATGTAGTGTGTTTTCTAATAGCTTTTATGAAGTACCCATGGATCCATATCCTCATATCACCATAGGATTTAGCAACTTATGTGCATCACCTTCCAAGGATTTAGCTTATTTGAAATTGAAAATGCATCTCTTTAGGATTTAGCAACTTATGTGTGTTACCTTCTAAGGATTTAGCATGTTGTAAAATAAAAGGTTAGAACAAAAGTGCAAAACATAGAACAAGGGAGGCCGTATATATGCCCCCCTCCTGAAGATGGAAAAAAAATGCTATTTTGACATGTTAAGGAAAGAAAAGAACAAAGATAAAGCCTTCTTCAACATCAAGACAATATCCATAGACAACACCCAGTCCAAGCCAAGAACGTCATAGCTCCTATAAGACCATGGAAGTGATGAATGCAAAGAGATATCATGCAAGAATAGAAAAAGTAACCCTTGTGAGGGATAACACACTATTCAATTGCCAAGGTGAGAGGTTTATCAACCATGGAAACCCAATGTCAAACAATGAAATATATTATGAGAAAGGACATAGATCCTCAATCCAAATAAAAATTTTCATGTATGATTGGATATCACATAATAGATAAATAATGCTTAACCGAGGAAAGAGGTGAATCCCGAAAAGATAGAAAAGAAGGAGATGACATCCTTGCCCCCGAAGCATAGGAAGAACAATGGAAGGGGACATATTATATTGCTCACAATGCTATCCAAGAGAAAAAGCCCCCAAGGATTATACTAACATTTCTTATATAATGTGGAGCTCCATAATAGGAACATAAATGTTATTTAAAGAAAATAGGATTAAAATACAACTCATTACCACATGATATATAAATAACCTTACTACTAATGAGCTGCCTAATCTTATAATGTAAATCTTGATATTCATTAGTAGAGTGATCATGAAATATATGATATAAATAAAAATGAAGAATCTTCAAGTGTAGACTACATTTCTTTTTGCTTTTAGGTCTAATAATCATCTTAGCAAGGAGTTTAGGAAAAAGAACTTCTTGGTCAAATTCCTTCATAGGTTCATCATGTTTGAAAGTGTTATTTGAGATTTTGTTAATATTGATTTTTTATTGAGTTTTAAATCCCAATCCATAAGAATTCTCATGCCCCCCATTCTGTAAGGGCATTTGAATTCCCTATTTATGCTTAGCACATCCTTGACTAGTGAATCCTTGTTTGACTAGGAAATGATAACCAGGACCATAACGCAAAGCCATATCATAAGGATTCAATGGAGCTTCAATAGTCACTATGTCATCATTAGTGGGTTTGATAGATTCATTGTGGATAGATGATGCAGTGCAATGTAGGAGAATCCCCGATGGAGATGTCCTAGCCCCCAGAAAATAACCACATAATAGAATATAACAACAACAAAAATATTTACATCCATACAATGCAAATACTCAATAGAATTATCATATTTTCATTCAACATGCCCTGCTATAAGGCCTTCCAGGTTACAACCAAATACAATGCAATTACAATATAAACTCCACAAGATCTCACAAGATCCAAACCAAACCATAGCTAGCCTAGATCCACACACTAGTAGGAACCCCCAAGGAAGATCTAAACTTGTGCTCGCAAGCCCACGAATCAATCTCCTTGTTTCCCAAGCCGCAGCTACTAGCTCTCCTCAAAAATCACTCCACAGCCACCTCCTCTTCTCCTAGGTGGGTGAATAATGACTAAAGACTTCCCCCACAACCCCTACTTATACCAATCTAAGCCACAAGTCGGCCCTAAACATAAATTAAATACAAATACTGAAATTAAATGCCACAAGTCGGCCAACAACAACAATTAAATGTCCAAAATAGATGTCTAGTAAAATCATGATATCTCCTAGCTCCAAATGAATTAGAACTTGTGCTTTGAACCATAGGAAGAAATATAGGCCCTCTTTAATCCTTGAAATTTTCAGCCTCTGACTCTTTCTAGAAAATTACTTATAGGACCTATAATAGTCACCAAATTCCTAAGCTAGACCAAACTCCTCCTAGGCCATGCTGAGCAACCAAGACCATACCAAGTTCCATTAAATACATCATAACCAATTAATCAAGACCCAAGTAGGTTTAACCAACTCTACCAAACCCCTCACATATGAAAATAAGTCCACACAACTCCATCAAATCTCCCAAACATGCAAGATAGCCAACTACCCTAGGATGCTCCTACATCAGAGTCCCCAGGTGCAAAAAGAAGTATGCCTTATACTTTGATGCTAGATGAAATATCCACAACCATCTTCATCTGCACCAAAGGCTTCCACTCCAACAGGGACAATAGAACCAACATGCAAATCATCCAAATCTGCATCCATCTGTCAACCACTAGAATCTTAACCATCCAATCAATATGCTCACTCGCAAGAACAAACTGAACATAGTGCCTCAACAACATTCTCTGTAGCTGATCACTACCAACAAAAACAATATCCTCAAACATGAAATCCATGTCACCAACATGTAAGCTCAAATCCACAATAGGAGCAACATGTAAATCCTCAATCATGTCAACCACCAATAGGTCCACATCAGGAACATACAGATCTGTAGTATCATGTAGATCCTCAACCACATCAACAACTAGTTAATCCACACCAACAACATCCATATCAACAACATATGGATCATCACCCTTAGGAACCTGATTATCCATGACCAAGTGCTCCACAATTTCCATGTCAGACTCAACCAATTGATCATGAAAACCAATCTCAATCACATCATCAACAAGGTTAGGAAGCTCCATAGAAACATCCACAAGTTTCTCTGTAGGTTCCGCATCAGCCTCCACACACTGATCCACAAAACCAACTTCCATCTCAACCTTGCTATGCCCTCTTCTCTCTCAAACAAGTCTTCTAACCGGCCAGACAACTCACTTCCTGATCGGTAGACTCTAGCTCCATGATTTCAAGATCTCTCGAACTCTCTTATGAAATTTATCCAAAGATGGATCACTCTCAACCATCCCTTCCTTAACTTGATTAGTCAATCTAGCTTCCAACTGAGTACAAGTCTTGAAATATTCTTCTCCACCACATCATGGAGTTTTGCAATCATCTCAGGGTCCAATCTTCTTAGAGCCATCTTCTAAAACCCTCTTTAGCAAATCACCAACTAGATCCAACCTTCAACCAGGTCCTAGTGAAAACTACCTCACATTTGGTGCTCTGTCCACACACTCAGGAACAACCTTCACTCTGGAAAAAACTCCACCCAAGGTCCTAGTGTAAACTGCGTCACATTTGGCACTCTGTCCACACACTCAAGAACAACTGTGCTTTGATACCACTTGATGCAGTGCAAGGTAGGAGAATCCCCGATGGAGATGTCCTAGCCCCTAGAAAATAACCACACAATAGAATATAACAACAAAACAAATATTTACATCCATACAATTCAAATACTCATAATAGAATTATCATATTTTCATTCAACATGCCCAGCTATAAGGCCTTCTGGGTTACGGCCAAATACAATGCAATTACAATAGAAAATCCACAAGATCTCACAAGATCCAAACCAAACCATAGCTAGCCCAGATCCACACACTGATAGGAACCCCCAAGGAAGATCTAAACTTGTGCTCGCAAGCCCACCAGGCAATCTCCTTGTTTCCCAAGCCGCAGCTACTAGCTCTCCTCAAAACTCACTCCACAACCACCTCATGTTCTCCTAGGTGGGTGAATAATGACTAAAGACTTCCCCCACAACCCCTAATTATACCAATCTAAGCCACAAGTTGGCACTAAACATAAATTAAATACAAATACCAAAATTAAATTCCACAAGTCGGCCAACAACAACAATTAAATGTCCAAAATAGATGCCTTAGTAAAATCATGATATCTCCTAGCTCTGGATGAATTAGAACTCATGCTTTGAACCGTAGGAAGAAATATAGGCCCTCTTTAATCCCTAAAATTTTCAGCCTCTAACTCTTTGTGGAAAAGTACTTATAGGACTTGTAATAGGCACCAAATTCCTAAGCTAGACCAAACTCCTCCTAGGCCATGCTGAGCAACCAAGACCATGCCAAGTTCCATTAAATACATCATAACCAATTACTCAAGACCCAAGTAGGTTTAACCAACTCTACCAAACCCCTAACATATGAAAATAAGTCCACACAACTCCATCAAATCTCCCAAACATGCAGGATAGCCAACTACCCTAGGATGCTCCTGCATCAATAGAAGCAGTGACAAAGTTATTATGAAGGGTATTAGAAGTAGAATTAAAAACTCATTGTTCAAACTCTCTTTGTTTCTTCATAAAATCAAGATCAGAAACTTTATACTCTCCCATAAAGGTAGGATTAAAATCCAAGGCTTCCCAATCATCACCAGGAAGAGCATTAGAGGGAGAAGGATTAGGAATAGGATTATTGTGGGTTTGAATATTCAAACAAGGATTAGGTGCATCATCTGCATGAAGTGTATATATCATTTTGTTATGTATAAACTTGACTTTATGGTGAAGGGTGGAAGGGATAGCATGCATCTCATGCAACCAAGGTCTACCCAAAATAAGGTTATAATTGAGAGGTTGAGGCATAACATGAATAGGTTTATTAGGATTACTGGACCTACTTTGATAGGTAAGGTAATGATTCCCAAAGTGTTCTTAGCAATGTTATCAAAGCCACATATAGGAACATTGTCAGGTTGAATAGTTGAAAGATCAGCTTTAATCACTTTGAGTATGTCCATGCTACAAACATTAGGCCCAGATCAATTATCAATCAAGGTCCTATGAATGATACTTTTAGTGATAGTAACATTAACCATAAGAGCATCATATTGATTCTAAACTTCTTTAGAAAGTAAATCCTTTTGAGTAAATATAATTTCAGGAGGACCCAGGATAGTATCCATGCATTGTAAGAAGGTATTGATCTTCTCTTGATTAGGAGGTGGAGTTAGAAGAGGTGCTAGAGCTTTTTTCAATGCTTCATAGTAGGTAGGTGAAGTTTGAAGAAACCCCCATAAAGAAATCTTGGCAGGGGTATTTTGCAATTGGTTTATCAAATGACACTCCTTGCTAGGAAGACGGGGTGGAGGAGGAAGAATGGGTTGAGAAGGTGGAAAAGAAGTAGAAACCATAAGATTAGGTTGAGGGTTATTCCTTGTATGATATGTGTGAGCTATCAAATCTTGGTCATTGAAAGACTCTAAAGACTCCATAGGTTTACCTTTGATAGTAATGCAAGGAAAACCTTTGCCAGTCAACAAGGGTTTCAGAAAAACCATATTAGTTGTCTCAACACTACAAATATATTCACAAGAAGGAAGCAAGGAAGATAGCGTAGGAGGAGATGAGGTAGGATCTTGATTCTCCATAAGATCATCACTAAGAGGGAGAGCATTAAGGTAATTTATATCATCCCCTACTAATTCCTTATCAATAGAAGGAATCCCAAATGGAGTTAAAGCATCTATAATTTCATCTTCTTTCACTAACATGTTTGTACAAGGGTAGTGTATTTTAGAAAAAGAGTCAACATCATGTATGAATATGTCATCCATTAATAAATCACCCTCTGATGTCAAAGTTTCTTCATGAGGAGGGGATAAATCAATGTCTTTATCTAAGGGTTCATCCCAACAAGTAGAATCATTCATAATGGTTTCATGAGGAAGAGAGTAATCAACATCCAAATCCAAAGGTTCATCCCAAATAGGAGGATTATCATCCCTATCCATAAGGCACTTGAAAAACATTTGAAACAATTTGTGCAACATGATAATGCATAAATAAATGCATAGAAAATAGAGCTAGATATATCCAAATTCATTCAAATAGAATTTATAAGAATGAAAAGGAAATCAAACACCAAAAACACAATAGGGCATCGAATTCAACAAAAGATAGGGGTAAGCTTGTAAATACTTTTGTATTTTTAAAGAAATTTTGCAATTTTTTGTATTTTTGAAATATAAATGCAAGAGCATAAAAGAAATCTACTTTTGTAAGCATGTAAGATCTAACACAAGATGTAAGTCTAACACCAAAAAGAAAGAGTTTTCGTAAATAGGTTCACCAAAATGTAAGATGAAGGTGAACACACAAGGTAATACAAAGGGATATCTAACACCATAAAAGAAAGAGTTGTCTATCACATGTTCACCAAAATGTAAGATATAAAATATGGATGAATAGTGTTTAGAATAATGCACATGAAAGAGACCCTAAACCCATATTTTATAAATACATATGAATTCTAAGTGGATGGAATGTAAATCTGGAAATGCTAATATTAATATGAAGAAGTAAAGGTACTTACATCTAAAAAAGAATTTGCTAAAAACCCTATCATACGGTCTCAAAACCTATTGATTTCTGCGTGCCTAAAAGAAATTTTGTTCATCAATCCCAAAAGTTTGACAAAAAGGGTATCCATATCTACACTGATATTTTCTGTCCTGCACTTGTACCTACAAGAAAAATGGTTTTTTTTTTTTGTGGAGAGGGAGCGGTTTGCCTTTGTCAAATCCCAATTTAGGAATTAACCTTGAAATTGAATTGAAATTGATGTAGTAAACAAAGTAAATGGAATAATTCAATTCACCTTGCTTATGTTGAAAACCCTCATGGAGAATTTGAATCCTTGAATCCATAAGTATGGATGCTCCAAATGAATGTATAATTGGATGTAGGATGTCTCAAATCAATTGTCTTTAGATCTTCAACACCAATCTTGAATGGATCTTGGAATAGGAAGAGGCTTGGATGAATGTAGATGGATAAATCTTCAACAAGAGGGCTCCATAGAGATTGAATCCTTCAATGGCCAAAAATGGATCTCCTTGATGAATTGGATCTTGAATGCTTGAAGGCTTGAATGATTAAATGCTTGATCTTCTTTCTTGACAGGGCTTGAGCATGAAAGTGGATGGAGAAAATGAGAGAGGAAGGTTCCTTTTTATAGTGATCTAGGGCACAAACTTCTAGAGAGGCCACATAGAAAATAATAACTAAGGGTCCATGGCACAAAACTCTAGAGAGGTGCACATGGAAAGGAAATTAAATTAAAGTCTTGACACAAAACTCTAGAAGGGAACCACCCTTAATATAGAAATAAAAATAATTATTTAAGAGCCTTGTCACAAAATTTGAGGTAAGGCCAACCCCAAAGTTAATTTGAGAATTAGGCACAAAACTCAAGAAAGGATAATCTCTAATAATAAATTAGGAATCCTATACAAAGCTAGAGAAAGGTCCACCTCAAATATTAATTTGAGAATTTGACACTAAACCTGAGAAATAGTGGCCCTGTAGAGGGAAAAAAAATAATTTTAACAAAACCCCAAAACTAGAACCTCACCACAAGGATCTTGGACCCTAGGGTCAAGGTCGAGGTCATCTTTGAGATAGGTTAGAGTCAAGGTCAACTTTGACCTAAGAGTTTGACCTTGACACTGAGGTCAAGAATATCAAGTTTGCAATTCAGGATGCCAGAATTATGTTAGGAAGAAGTGGAAAATAGGATACAATAGGGGAAAAAGATAGATCCAAGTAAAATACCTATTCAAGGCATTCAACATGACCCCAAACCACTTACTCTAAGGGCTAAACCAGTCCTAAATGGAAGTGCTTCCATTTTCCAATGATAAACTTTCAATTAAGAAAAAGTTTACAATGTGAAATAAGTACTTCCTTGATCATCTCAACAAAAAAGAAGAGGATAAAAACCTCAAAAGGAAGAAAACATCCCAGAATCTAGATCAAACAATCACTAGTGAAAAGTGATTATATTTATTTGACTGGAGTATGGTTTCTCTACTTCTTCCATGAACCATGAGGTATATCTTTGTAAAGCACACACCTCACTGCTTGGCAAGGTTGAGATGTCTGAAACATTGTGAATTAGATTACCCACTCCAAGTTAGACCCAAGAACCCCTTAATAAGGATAAGACCCTGGTCTATTCCCAAATGAATTCTAGAGTTCTCAAATGCACAGTGCATTTGTCCCATCAATTTTCCATTTTTTATGCCTTGCATACCTGTCCCTACATTTTTTGGGACAAAATGATGGGTCCCCTTTTTTTGTTCTTTCTTCCTACTTTCATTGTCTTTTTTGTTTTCTTTGGGGTTCCTTTCCTGGAAGTTGTGCCTAGTTAGTTGTTCCAAAATTCTAGACTTTGGTATCTGGCATTGTCTTCCTTGTCCCCCTGGAAAGGAGAGACACCATGTGTTTTAGACTAGATTTTGTAGTTCCCTACCTTTGATATTTTCTCCCAAAAATAATGTGCTGACCAAGGCATTATTAAATCCTTTTACCCTTCATTTTTACCAATCACATAGAGTATTGATATCTTCCAAGAGATATATTTCTAAGAGAAGTCCCTCATGAGTGATTTTCCTAAATTATTTTCAAGCTAGTATCCTCCTGCCAGTTTTCTCTCGTGTTGAGGTTGATACTCTTAGGTGGATAGAGTGATAATTTGGAATTTCTACAAGGAAAGTGGGTGAACATGCTTCAAGATTAATTCTTCCATCTCATTTTAGGTAGGTAAGCTTTAGGTTCATTTTGCTCATTTTTGTTTCCTTTCACTTCTTCTTTTGTTGTGTGCTTTGGCTTTGGTTATTTTTTATTGTCATTTTTTTCTTTGGGTCATTCTAGTGGCTTCACCCTATAAATATGGTTGGTATGAGATACTGGTGGGTTGTTGTGGGTGCCTTTGTTTTCATTTTTCTTCTCTCTTTTGAGGTTTACCACTCCCCTATTATTTTTTGTAAATACTCGTATATATATTATTCTCTTAGGTACATAAGTTCTACCTCTTCCACTTCTTGTAAATTGGTGTAGATAGTGTAATTGTGTAGATTTTATGATAGTTAGGTGTCTTCATGCGTGTAGTGGTTGAGTTTCAAATCAAATCTAGTTCCATTTCCAGAATTGGTTCAATAATACTAGTGCATGGATTTCATGCAAAACTAGTGTTCCCTCTATTTGACTACTAAGAAAGAGATACCTTGTTAAGCGTCAAACCAAGGGTTATCAGTTTTTGGTTTCAAAATTAGCATTGTTATTTTGAATTCTTTGGGAGGCCTTGTAGGCCATGTTCAAATAATAACCAACCTCTAAATATTCAAATGCTAGTCGGGCTAGTTGGGTGTCTCCCTTTTGGCAAGCCATGCCTTATGATGGTAGGTCACTGACGTCACCAAATCAAGTCCTAATGGTAGGGTGACAGGTCCTAGTACAGTTGCCACTAAGCTTTCTTCATGTGTGCTTTAATTATACCCATGGGTTCCCATGAATTAATGATTAATATTCTTTAAATAGATTACTTAATGTCCTATCTGTCATGCAAGCTAGAAGTGGAATTAAAATGACTCCAGATCTATAAAAGGTACAATTACCCACCCTAGATATGACCTATCATTTAAGATAGACATCACATCAGCTAGATGTTTTACTTTTAATATTCCACAATTAATGATTTCTAAAATTTTGGAATCTAGGGTTAACCTGATATACTTACATTATGTTCTAATGATCATCTGGTCTTGCAAAAAATAACTTCAAAATATGGCCACACCTGGATCCCATCCCAAAAGTCTAGATCTCCTGAGCTTGTCTATTAGTGTGATAGGAAAGACTAAAGTAGAGAGAGCTTTTGAAAAGCTCCCTCTAGTTATAAAATATAAGAAAGAAGTCATACATGGGTCTCAGATAGAAATGCCCCTCAGGGAGATATTAGTTATAGATTTTAGCACTTTGGCCAAACTGAGAGGGCTACAATAGATAATGTACCTATTAAAAAGGACCAGTGACCCATTGTTAGTCAATCTATCTACCTCTAGAATCATGCAAGTGACTTGCTTCCCTGAGTCAGTACAAGCCCTAGATTTGATCTAGCTCATCACTAGGGATTAAATTCTAGCCATTAAAGATCCCATGCTATCTAATGAGGTTACCATTCCCTCTTTGGATCAGGATGCTATTTGCAAGGTATGGAGAATCTCACACTTCAAGGATGCCATCATCATGACCAGAGTCTCTTCACTACAACAATACATAGATGCACAGGAAGTTTCCCAATGCCATTTGAATAGGTCATGGTTAGAAAAACTAAACAAGGACTTCAATAAAATGAAGATTTATATTCCTTGCACTGAGTTTATAGAGCCAATATATGTAGGAATAATATACCTATGTAGGGTTTTTGGGGAGCCCAACACCTGGTAATTCTCTCTGGGGATGTACTACTTCTTGTTTTACATAACAAACAAGAAGTTGTGCTTTGATTGGGAAGACATTATCTCCAACCACCTTGATGCATAGATGAGGAAGGTGGAAGGAGACAATAATTTTTTCACAAATTCCTTTGTGTTGTGGTCCTTATCCTGACAATATGGAGGGGTCTAGGGTTTGAAAATAGTTGGTATCCTCAGGACAAAATTGAGGCATTCTTCCCCATTGAAGTATTTTCCTAAGATCTAATAAGATGAATGCTTCAAACATTTTTGTAGGGTTAATGAAACCTTTATATACAATGGGATTAAAGCACTGACTGGTGATGTAGGTTTCAAATTGTTTCAAGAAGAAATGGGGATGATAGCACCATGAGAGTGTTATTTCCTCCAATTTTTATAGTTCACCTACATCTATGTCATGGGTTTCTTAGGAGAACCACTACTCTTGTTGAAGCATTGAAATGATAAAGTAATATTATTAGAGTTTTGTCAGAAGATCTTGTGCTTGTACACTTTTTTGTCATCAAATAAGCTTTCTTAAATCTCCTTTCCCATCATGTGTGGAAAATACACTACTCCATCATCGTTTCCATGGAGGAAGAAAACAAAGTAAACAACCTCAATCTCAGAAAATTTCCACTTCGGCAACAAAATTATGACCCAAGGGGTTTCCTTGAGAAAGAAATTCCTTGGGTATCTCAACCTCACAAACTAGACATGAAATACTTGTGGGAAGATTGCCAGAATGACTTCGACATCCAGAATAGAAAGTATGTGAGGATGTCCAAGGGGTTGAAAAGGAGAATCTTCCTCCAATGGATTGGGATACCCCAGAGGTGTTAAGCATCAGTGCCATAACAAAGACAATAATTGAATGAAGTCATGCTCATTTTGATAAATTTTGTTCAAAGAGTGTCCATCTCGATAAGGATTTCAGAATGGTAGGTACATCAAGACGCTAGACAAGAGGGAGCACTCAAGCTCAAGGAAAAAAAAAAATTGGTGAGTCATCCTAGCGCTCTGACCTAGCCTCCAAAATTTTGATGATGTAGTTAGGTGAATAAGTTGAAAGATCTAGAAAACTATAGGAGGCGGTGAAGTCTGGAGTCACATATGGTCTTAGAACCATTCCTCTAGGTTCTCAATCTTTGGTTGCCCTGTCTCCATCTATATATTGCCTATTTTCTATTCTCCTCAAGGAGGAAAAAGGAATGGTCATAGCTTCCAGTAGGGTACCCCTTGAAAGGAAGAATAAAGAGAAGTCTCATCAGCCTTCCCTAGAATCAAGTTTGGAGCTAGTGGAAGAGGTTGAAGTATTGGATCTCCTATCCTCTCTAGAATTTTCCAACACCCTAGAAGATCCACTAGATATTTCTCAAACTAATGTTGATGAATTATTCTACATCAACAAGGAGGTGAGTATGCATCATGCTGTAAAAGATGAAGAAGCAACTACGAAAGTCCTAGACAAAAAAATTGACATCAACAAAGAGGTCGAAGAAGTCAAAGAGGTGAAAATTACACAAGTGCAAGATGATGAACTCCAGATACTAGAGGAAGGGGTAAAATAATATATCCAACCTCCAATCGAAGATAAAGTTGAGAGGTTAGGATAGGAAGATGTCACCATAGTAGCTGAAGAAGAGGAAAGAAAAGAACTAGAAGGGAACACAAAGACTAGGGAATAAGCTCTTGTCTTTGAGGAAACTAGACCTTTGGGAATAACCATACCCTCAAAGACCATTCCCCTTTCTTAAATGGGGGATCAAGATGAAGTCATATGTCAGGAAGGTTAAGAAGCACCCCTAGAATAGGAAAGTGAGGAGGAGCATGTTAATCAAACCCCTCCACCAACTCCATTAATGCAAGAAGTCCCAAAAGATAATGTTGAGATGCTAAAGGATGCCAAAAATAATCCTGGTGGGAATGTCAAAGAATTCCTAATGGAAGAGTTAGAGAAAGGACTCACCGGGGATTGAATTAACCCCAAGGTAATAAAAGGAGGTGAGCAAGGCCCACCTTAATGGTTGGTTGAATCACAGGAGAGGAAGAGAACTATAGAAACATTTTCATACCCTTTTATTGGAAGATATGCTAGTAAAGAAAAAGATCCCAAAGAAGTCCAAAAGGACCTAGACTTTGCACACAACTAGGAGAGCTCTAAATGTAAGCATCATTGCAATAGTTGGCATCCCACCACCAATTAGGAAAGAATAAAAAATGATCCTAGAATATTATATAATAACTGATATTCTTGTAGGTCAATGAGACTAGAAAGGATAATTGGACCTCCTAGATGATACTAGTTGGATCATTTGGGAGAGGTATGAAAAGGAATATCAGAAGAAGAAAGAGATTCATGATTTAGAGTCAAATCTCTGGAAGCTCTTAACCAAATTGGCACCCTCAATTTTAGTCATAGTACTAGAGGCCTCTACATCTAGGACATCACTTCCCCATGGTGATATTAACACACTTTGAGTGATGAAAAGGAAGATGCTCATAGTGGATGGATGGATAGATGAGAATTTTGAAGGGGTTTAGAAATACATGGTTGACTCTCTTCCAACATTGTATGAAACCCAACATACTAGAAATGAGGCTCACGATGTTGTTTCTATATGGAAATATCAAGAAGAAAATTATGAGGAGTGGAATGATAGTCTCAAAGATATCTTGAGTCTGGGAGAAGATGGAATAGCCAAAATAGATATCTTAGCTAATAGATCATATAAATTTTTGAGGATCCAAGTACTCCAGACTTACATTTCATGTCAAGACAAGAAAGTAACTGGTCAAGGTCTTGGATGAACACTAGGCCCAAATTCAAAGCCTATTAATTCCAAATCTCTTTTATCTTGTGTGTGATCAGAGTTGATCCCATTTACTCAAGTGGAGGCCTTCCCATTGACAAGGTCTTAGAGAAGCTCAATGAGAAGACTAGGGAAAAGTTTTAAACTTATGGGGATTTTGATAGTTTCATCCTCAGAGAGCTCTCCCTTTTAGCACTTGAGGCCCATGATGTAGTTGAGGCTGCCTCTAAGCTAAGAAAAAGGTAGATGATGTCCAGGATCATCTTCAGGATGTTGTAATTTGCATGGACTTCCTCAAAGAGGTGGAAGAGGAAGGACTAGAAGAAGTGGTAGGGGCCTTCCATAAATTTAAGGAGTCCTTAATTCTTTAGGTTCTAGGACTTTTCCCCTATGAAATCAATTCTTTTATTCTTTCCAAGGAATAAGTCCCCAATTTCTAGAGTCTTGGACA
Organism: Chamaecyparis obtusa; assembly: GCA_027943335.1. Classification (NCBI taxonomy): domain Eukaryota; kingdom Viridiplantae; phylum Streptophyta; class Pinopsida; order Cupressales; family Cupressaceae; genus Chamaecyparis; species Chamaecyparis obtusa. The sequence goes on from BSBK01005737.1 coordinate 16,921, forward strand.
TATGTTTTGTTTACAGTGGTTCAGGTTGATGTTTGACAAAAAGTTGACTGACCACCATATAAGGCTCCTATGTCATAAATTTTGTCAGATGTTAAAGAGGTGAAATAAGGTCATGGGTGATGAGTAGATTTTAATTAATTAGGTGTGGTGTTATTGGTTATGAGGCACCATTCTAGAATTTATAATAGTATGGACATGGGGACACTGGGTTGTCACCACATTTATGGAGTGAGATTCCCAAGACACCTAAACATGATAGGTCATCTTCATATGCTTGGCTGAGTAGTCTGATGACCTTTTAGCCAAATTATTTATTTTTTCATCCATAATTCATTATTCTTTTCTCCATTCTCCTTTATTCCACTTTCAAATATTGTATAATAATGTGACATTTGTGATAGTGCAGGTAGTACCAGTTGTGAATATTGTTTTTTATTAGAATAATCAGTCTTCAAGGGTTAGAAAAATTGATGATTTTGGTCAAGGTCTTAGACCAGTGATGCTAGCCTCTTTTAACTTGTATAAAAAATAAAGATCAATTTTGATACCATACTTGCAGTGTTCTTCTTCTCCAATTTGGTGAGTCATTTTCATGTCGTATGTTTTCCGATGTCTTTTTCTCAAGGTTCTTTAAAATAGTGAAACACTATTGTTTTTTGATATTGACTTAGGTTTTAGTTGATGATTGAACATGTGTTTGGTATAGTTACCAGTTCTTTTCTTGAGCATTATTTATGTTAGAACATTTTATTGGCATGACTATAAGTAGATAAATTTACTAACCTTCGTCTATATTTTTCATGTTTCTTTATGTTTAGGCTGAATACTTGTAGTGAATCCTATCTTTCAAACACTTCCCCAAAATTCATGAGCACGAAGAAACAAACCCCTTAAAATTAAATAGTCCTAAGTCCAATTGTCCCCTTTCTTGCACCATCATGAAAAGATAATCAAGTTATTGGAGGAGGAGGGTTTACTCTCCAAAAAATCCCTTCAGGAGAAGTTGGCCTATACTTCGGTATCTAGTGAAAACTATCTCTCTATTGACAAGACCATCACAAAAGTCTCATCAACACCTCCTCAAGTAGTCCTTTAGGATAACGCAAAACTAAAACATACTAGTGGTGGGAGGCCCCTATAACAAGGGATGAAACTTGATTTTCTTTTGAATAGAAGCCATACCATCTCCTTATTAATTAGAAAACCTACCTCATTAGAGCCATGTTTAAAATCAAAAATTGACTATAGGTAGATTTCTTGAAGCGATTCTTTGTGAAAGACCCATGAAAACATTCTCACATATTCAAACAATGTTTGTTAGAGATTAATTAAATGGAAAGTGTTTTTTTTTTTTTTTGCATTTGAAAATAAATATTACAAGGAAGAAGCATCCATTACAAATCAATTAATATTTTAAAAATCTTCCGAAAGAAAACTCACCAAGAGAGAGGAATTTCACTTGACTCAACCCTTGTTAATGCCACTTTTTACTAGCTCCCATTTATTGAAAATATATCTTCAAGAAGATGACATGTGTATTAGTCAAGAGGTTCCTTACAAAGGCTTCATATTCTAAACCCCATTTAAAGAAAAAAAATAACAAGAAGAGAGAATTCCCAACCCATTTGAAGAAAGAGTTGATCCTATGGAAAGAAATAATGATTTCTATGAGTTTACCCAAGCAGGAAACCACAAAAACTAAGATGAGAACCACGAAAGAAATTGATGACATGAAGAAAAAACTAGAGAAAGGGATAATATGGAATCCCAAGATCCTATATTCCTTGAATTCATGGAAAAAAATTTAGAAAGGGATAAAGATTTAGATATTTCCTCAACTTAGCTCAATTAGGAGTTAACTTCCTCATGACTACGATACATTGACATTAAATAAATATGAGGAAGAAGATAATCAATTAGGAGTCATGAAAAAAGAACTCAAGTTGTTCCAACCCCAAATTGATAACATGAAAAAGGTGATCAAACCTAAACCATTTTCAATCGAAGACTTATGTCCTTTTCCTTTTGATACAAATTTGGTGATGGTGTCTTTCCCTCCCAATGTGTTTTTTCCAAGATATGACAAGTACATGGGTAAATCTAACCCACAAGACCACTTGAGGTAATTTTGTTCTTTAAGCATTGAGTTCATGCAAGATACTACTTACCTATTCAGCTTATTCCTAAGAAGCCTTGGAAGGAAAGCCATGGAATGGTTTTTGAAATTGACCTCGAGAATAAAAACTTTTTAAGAATTAGCCTCACAGTTTGTGACTCATTTCTCTTATAAAATTGATAAAAAAATCACCATGCTAAACCTATATGATACTAATAAAAAAAATGGTGAACATTTTATATGCTTCCTCCAAAGATGGAGAATAGTTTTTGCAAGATATCTAAGAAGCATACCTAAAAAGGAGAAAATGGAGATTTTCATGAACAAATTGAACATGGAAATGAACTATCAATTACAACTTCAATGTCCCCCAAACCTTTGAAAAGATCATAAAAAATGGTATTAAGATTTTCAGTACCTCTCCAAAGCGGGTCATTACAATGAGGTAAGTATACTTGATGTTAAATACTATTTGATATAACTAAGAATATGTTGTAGTAAATAAAATACTATGATGTTATATCATGTTGTTATTCATCATTTTGAATAGTATATGTAGACTAGGCTTTGAGGATACCTGTGACCTATTTTTAAAGGCTCAAATCAATCAAACATTAGACTAATCTAGCATTTATATCAAAACAAATACAAGAAAAACTCTAAATGAAGCCACCTCAGATTGAGCTAAAACAGGTGCACCCAAGCACTGTTTGATTTTCTCTTTCTTAAGGGGATGTCGGTGTGCTCTCTAAGCACTTGGAGCATGCTTTAATGCCTTCTAAGATGATTTTGAGACTCATGAAAACCCCATAAATGGCACAAAATAGGTATAGAACACCTGATTTGCCCCTAAGGCCTCAAGAACTCAAATGATGCAAACTAATATGATTAACTTGATTTTTTTAATCCAAATAGAGATGTGATATGATGCATAAACAAGAATGAAACTATGTTAATCCATTATATGCTATATTAAGATGAGTTAAAATGCTTGAAAGTAAGCTAAAATAGAGTGATTATACTAAGTCTAGAGCTAAAATGGCATGATAAGATTGCTATTTGCTTGAAAATAAAAGTGGATGGATTACTCTTAGAAATGAGGGTATTTATAGGAATTTCTAAGGGCTTGGATTAGGAGGATAGGTTAGATTTTGGGGTAAGGTTAGGGTTAACTCCTTGTGACAAGTGTCCAAAGGGGATTGGGTTGAAAGATGGGAGGAATGTGCACAATTTGGGAAATGTGCCTAAGGTCAAAGGGTGTAAGAAAGGGGTGAGGGGCTTCTTAAATGCATCATAAATGCATGTAAGAGGGATAAGGAGGTTTTAAATGCCTTTAGTGCATTTCAAAAAGGGAAGCCCTCTTTGTTGACTTTGGGGTAAGCTTAAGAGTTAGCTAACCTTGTTTAGGGAATGTGACAAGGTTAGGGGAGGAGTTAGGATTAGGATTAGGAGGATTTAGGATTAGGATGGGTGAAGAGGTTGGGTTGAGAAGTTTCTAGAAGAGTCTAGAGTTTTCTTAGGTTTTATGGAATAAATGTTTATTCACTCCAAAGGCTTTTGGTTTTGGGAATATTTATTAAAATATATTTAATAAATATGAAAAATTAAATATTTAATCTTAATTAAATATTTTGAGTTGAGATTAGGGTTAGAAAAGATGGGATTAGCCTTTTAATTGAAATTAAAGAAGGATTAGAAGATTCTAGAAGAGGTTAATGGTCTTAAGGAAATTGGCCAAGTTTTGGGCAAAAAATAAATAAATAATTTATTTTGGGATTTTTGGTCAATTTATTAATTAAATAATTAATAAATAGGGGGAATAATCTTTAAATAAGATTTAGAAATTTTTGGGAGGGATTCCTTAATTAAATATTTTTAATTAAGATAAAGGGATTTAATGACATAAAAATAAATAAATTAATTAATAAATGATGATGTCATCAGAGGATTTTCAGAAAATAAAAATACTTTATTTTCTGAAGGATTTTTAGGTGTCTACAATATATTCATGATGCTAGTTTATTGATTAAATATATTAGTTTTTATGTTCAAAAGATTGGATTAGTTGATCATGATGATTGTCACTAATTCTTAGACATTGTGCCTTATATACCACTAGAAATTTTAGGAAGATTTAAATTGACATATGCTCATATTCTTAGAAATGATTTATTTAAATACTTGAAGATAATGCAATAATATATGGTTATATGTTGTGTATGATGTACCACATGGGTATGTGCAGGATCATGGTAAACCAAACTATGGCCTTAAGTGGCAATGAAAAATTAGAAAATCAGGGTTAGTCAACTTGACGTAAAAAGTTGATCTTATGAACCTTATGTGAAAAACTTGTAAGAATAGAATCTGTTTCTAAACTACTAGCCCTTGTGTGAATTTTTTTTATCAAATTGTTCAAAATTTTAGATTTCAATGCAATAGTATGAAAATTTTAGGGAAAAGATAAAAATTACATGTATGTCTGACCACCTTAATCACAATCAAATGATGATATATTTTCCCTAGATTCTAGATATAAGTAGTAGACATATTCACAGATGTGACACATTTTTTTATAATTTTTTGCTAAATAAATAATTAACTATGAATTTTCTACTACAACTTTTTCAAAATAAAAACTCTCATGTCTGACCACATTAACTAGTTCTAAACTTTACAAAATTGAATTTTTTTTTCCTTATAGTAGCCAAAGCATAGAATGTGATGCTTGTTTCATATTTCAAAAAGGTTAAACGATTTGAAAGTTGTAGTTGTTTTTAAATCACTATGTCAATTATGACTTTAAAGATAACTCAATTGAAAAATAAGTAATAATTACTTAACAAACTTGAAATTTGACAACAATTATATTGATGGAAAGTTGATAATGTCTTTAAGAAACCCTTTTCATTTCATCAATTTTGGGTGAAAACATAGTCGTCAACTACATGGTCAAAATATCGACATCAAAAACTATCTCCTAAACACACCTAAAGGGTTGACCACCCACATTTGGTATTACCCAATAAAATACCAAGCCTAATTTGATATCCAAAAAATTTGAATATCCAAAATTTTTAGATATCTGATAATATCGAATATCTGAAACTTCACGCCTATTTTGAAATTTCAATTGCACTACTTTTCTCAAATTGAACTTTCATATTCAATTGTAATTTTTATATGGTAATATTAATTGTGTTATGTAATTTTTTCAATTTTAAAATATATATTATAAAAAATAATTTAATATTAATATTAAATAATAATGGCATAGTCATTAATATAGTAATATAAATTTTAATATTAGTATGTATTATATTATTATTATTTATTTATTTATTGTACAATAGTATAATATTATCTTATTAAATATTTGTGTTATAAGTTCAATATTATACCTAAGGGGGGAGAGAGAGAGAGAGGAGGTTAAGAGGAGAAAGTAGAAGAGGGAGAGAATGAGAAAGAGAGAGAGAGAAGGGGAAGGGGAGAGAGTAGGAAAGGAAGAGAAGGGGAAGGGGAGAGAGTAGGAGAGAGAGAGAAGGGGAAGGGGAGAGAGTAGGAGAGAGAGAAGGGGAAGGGGAGAGAGAGAGAGAGAGAGAGAGAGAGAGAGAGAGAGGAGAGAGAGAGAGAGAGAGTAGCATAGAGAGAGAAGGGGAAGGGGAGAGAGTAAGAGAGAGAGAGAGAGCAGAGAGTAGGATAGAGAGAGAGAGTAGGAGAGATAGAGAGAGAGAGGGAGGGAGAGAGAGAGAGAGAGAGAGAGAGAGAGAGAGAGAGAGAGAGAGAGAGAGAGAGAGAGAGGAGAGAGAGAGAGAGAGAGAGAGAGAGAGAGAGAGAGAGAGAAGGGGAAAGTGAGAGAGTAGGATAGAGAGAGAAGGGGAAGAGAGAGAGAGAGAGAGAGAGAGAGAGAGAGAGAGAGAGAGAGAGAGAGAGAGAGAGAGAGAGAGAGAGAGAGAGAGAGAGAGAGAGAGAGAGAGAGAGATTTTGGGAAAATTTGGGCAGGAGATATCGCATATTTGATAATATCAGATATCTAATATTTTTTGATATCCAATATTATCAGATATCCGATACTTTTTACTGGTGAAAAGTAAAAATAATATTCTCTGGGTCCTGTAGAGAGGCATGCTTTTTGTAGAATTACAGGAGTCGAGTTGCAACAAATCACATTTTATCTCTAGAGAAGACAAAAATCCACTTTTTGGTTGGATTTTCTCTATTACCAAAGGTATTTGCATCACCTTTTTGGTCTAACTATGGAGATTAGTAGTCGTAGAAAACATAAATGGAAGAGGAGACTCACAAATGAAGATGTTGAAGTGTATATATAAATGGATAGGGCTGCCCATTGGAACAAGAGACAATGTACGTTAAACATTAATGAAGATGTTGGCATAGACCCACCTTTGAATGTGGTTTCAAGTGAAGAACATGAATTTTAAATAATTTATGAAAATAATATTGAAAATGAGAATTTATGGATTGAAGATTAAAATGTAGGTTTTGAAAATGTACATGTAGATGTGGACAATAGAAGTATGGACATTGTCAATGACAATCCACTGATTGAATATGATGGAATTTACAATGATAATGGTACACAAGAACCAAATCAATGTAACACATCTCCAAATTATATGAGAAATGACGTCCCTTTAGAGGAAGAAAGACAAAATTCAAAATTGAGACCTTCAAGAACAACTAAATGGTTACATGAAATTGATGAGAAAATAATGAGCAATTTTGATAGCAAGAGATTAGAACATAATGTTTGGTTGTGGGTTTCAAAACTTTTTGATCAATTTTTTAGCTACAAGATGCTAGTTGAGCAATGTCAAATGTTTGTGAAATTGTTAAAGATGTAGAAGATGAGACATATACTAGTCAAATTGAAGATTAGTGTGAACAAGGAAAAGGAGAGGAATGCTATTATTGTGAGAAATATTTTTAGTGCTCTCAATTCCATTGGGAAGACAACAAAGGAAAAAGATAAGATATCCATTAGGAGGGCTATTACAACCTCCTTAGTAAGTCATCATTTGAGAAAGGCTCATTTGATGAGACAAACTTGTGTTGACTTAAATCTAAATCGTAAAACTTTGAATATAGCACTTGCAAGAAAAGAAAGACTTAATGATCCTATTCAAAATGATACATGGGATTATGGTGGGAGAATTTCATGTTGTGATAAGAAGCTTACCGATGCTATGAAGGATCAAATTTAGCTATTTTGGCAATCTAAATCGAGTGTCACCAAATGTGAAGGATGTCTTGAGTTTGAGAATTGGCATTTGAGACTACACCCCACATCCCAAACATTATTTGGAGGTGAGTCAAATAGTGTTCAAATTTTTTTTGAGACACATCCAACATTGCAAATATCACAAAGAGCTTTTGAATCCCTGAAGCCTTTTTTTTGTGTGCCTCTTAAGATTCAAAATACTTGTTGTTGCATATATCATGTGGAGTTTTTAATGCACCATGAATTGTTATGATCCATTCATTCCACTTTGCATACTAGTGAAATTTTGCAGGGGTGTGGTGCAAGTGCTCTTCCAAAACCATCAATAGACTTGCTAGATCATTTTGTATGTCCTAGAGATGATGGATGTTTCTTTTATAGAAAAGATTTCTTAAATGACAAGTGCTCAGAGTGTGGTGGGCTAGTGAAGTTTGTTGAATGTTTTCATGAGGGCTATGGACATGATTTTGGAAAGACAATTGTCCACAAAAAGGTATATGAAACTGTTAAATATACATTAAAAAGTGGAGCTGAAGGCTCTAGATGTGAGTTGGTTACAAAAGAATGCAATGTATTTGATTTTATTTCAGATTTTAGGAAGAATCATTTTTACAAGTATGCAAGGCATAGTCACAATTCTCAGTGGTTGGATCAACAATTCAGGATGTGTAAGGACACTTTCCTAATTGGCACTATTATACTGATTTTTGACTTTGTAGATAACTATACATTGCAGCCCCAAAATGAGTTGCAAGCTCAATATTACAATTATATTCAGGTTTCTATTTTTATGCACATAACATATAGACATTCCCCTAATAGTATAGAAGATGACTGGAAGATAATCATAGAGTACCATTTTTATATGAGTGATGATAGATCTCACTCATCTAAGTTTTTCCAACATTTCTTTGAGAATTATTTTGAGTGGGTGTGGGAAAATAATATTGCTATGGATAGACATCTCATTTGGTCAGATAACTATATAGGTCATTTAAAAAATGCTCATATATTTTATTGGTTATGTAGAATGCATGTAGAGATAGGTGTACCTCATATTTGGAGTCTTTTTGAGGGCAGTCATGGAAAAGGGGAGCACGATGGAGTAGGTGCATGCATAAAGAGAGGTCTAGTTAAAGAGAAACTAAGGATTTCAAGTGCAAAAATCATTGATGCTTGCTCTATTGTTGATTGGTGTACTTCACCATTGTCACAAATGTAGACTCTTGATTCAGCGATGCACAGATTATTTTAGTTGGTTGAGTCGGGCACAATAGGAGATAGGTTGGATTGTCAAACTGTTAAAGATTATTAAAAAATGCATTCATTTCAAAGCTCAAATGCTAGTACATGGTCCATCTAGACATGAGAGTTGGATTTTTATTTTTTGAGTTGTCTTCAGTGTGATTGGGGTCAGTGTGATTCATGTGAGTGGGTTGATACATGGGTTCCACATTATCTTACTCCTTTATCTCTCACAGTCTCTATAATAAATGATGACATGGATTGTTCACTTGACAATGACCATCTTCTATATCTTATATAGCTAGGACACATTTTTGCATTGGTTGCACCATAAGGGAATGATGAGAGATCAGATTACTAGTTAGCACATTGTGTACGAGGAAAGCAGAAACTTGCACAACCAATGATAGATGATGATATGTTCACATTGTTGGAAAGTTAGATATACTGATATATATGACTTAATATAGTGTTTTCATTATGGAAAAAAATTCATATAGTATTTTGGAGTCAGTGCACCTGATGAGAAGATCAAAAATCAATTAAGTATTAAAGACTAGACAATGTAGAGAGCTCCTACAGCTCAGAGCATCAGTGCACATGCATACAGAAGAATTATGGTGTACACCCCAAAATTTAAACTAGTTAGACTATATTCATTCTTAGTCTATGACCGTATGATCAGATGTGAAAGTATCAGAAAGATATAGTCAGTTGAAGTTGCACAGCCAGTGTGTGCCAGTGAAGAATAGAGTAAGCAGCCAACAGTTATCATTTTGAGTTACGTCTATATTCTAATGTTATAAAGGCTCTATGCCTATTGTAATTAGGTTGTTGACATGTATACTTTTTTTATTGTAAACATGCTTAAGCCAATTCATTTGGAAGCATTGTATGTAATAGGTTTAAGGGCCAACCTAGTTGTTTATTTTGTATGTGCATATAAATATAAGATGCATCTATTGTAATTAGAATGGAAGTTGATAGAGAATTATGTTAAGCATATCAAAAGTATGTGAAGAGTCAATAAGATGTATTAGATATTTTCAAGAGGTCAAAGCATTAGCACATCAAAGGAACTAATTTGACAAGTAGTGTCATAGTGATAGTTCATCCAACAAATATAGTATGTATTATAGATCAAAAGGTTGTAGCCTTCATCACTTGAGTAGTGAGCTCTAGGAAAGTGTGTCCACTCCCCTAATAGGGACTATTGTAAAAGAATCCTAATAGGGTCTGACCCTTGATAAGGTCTACTATACTTAAAGCATTGTACGGAAACTCCTAACAGGGTTAAGGATCTTCTAACAAGGATCACAAAACACTAGTGCACAGTGTTAGTGGGTGTCAATTCCCTATAACCATATTGGTGTCATGTGTTGATTTCATGTTTCATGTTTACGTGAATGTTTAATTCAGTACTTAAGCATTTAAGTTCAGTATAAATATTAAAGTAAAAAGATAAAATATAGTGAACACTGATTCACCCCCCCTCTTAGTGTTCCCATTCCTAACAATTGGTATCAAATCTCTAGTCCTCAACAAAGAAGTTTAACCACTTGAGGAGATCATGGACAAAGAAGAAATGAAACATCTAAAAAGAAATCTTGAAGCTACTCTTGAAGACCTAGAAAAATTAGAAGGAGAAATTGAATAACTAAAGGAAAAGGTTAGTGATGCTCAATTAGTTATCAAAACACTAAGAAAGGGTTTGAAAGAATGCTCTAATAGTGATCTAGGAGAAAAGGTCAAGAAGCTAAATGAAGACAATGCATCTATGAAAGAACTACTTGAAGAATTTGATGATAAGCTAATCAACAATTAGGAAGTCTATAATGAAAAATTCAAAGAGAACCTTTAACTCAATGAGGAATTAAGGCACGCTAACTTGGAAATCTTGGAGTTAAGGAACATCAAAGAAAGTTTGGAGTCTGAATTGAAAGAAGCAAAGAATCACATTGACAAATTACACAGCAGTTCAGATTTTATAGAATCTTAGTTGTATGCAAGAAGAGCCAAAGGAGACACTAGCTGTATTGGATGTAATGAATCACAAAATTAGATTGACAACATGTGAGCAAGAAAGAATACACAAAAAGACTCTACTAATGCTAAGGAGATTGAAGATCAAACCAAAGATAATGGTGAACCACCTAAGAATAAGAAAAAGCCTATAGACCACCCTTGTTTTACATGTAACAAGCATGGACACATTGTGAGGAACTATACAGAGGTAAGACCTTTTAATAGTTATTGTTATTCATGCAATAAATTTCATCATGAAGCTATGAATTGCAAGACTAGTAAGAAGAATAGGATTTAACATGATTAGAGAAACCAAAATTAGACAAATATAAGAAGTTCTCAGAATGTTACATGTCAAATATGTAACTATAATGGTCACTCAGGTAGACAATGTAAAATAGTGACTCATGTCAATGTGCCAAGGAATATAAGACCTCCAGTCATTTTTCACTCTTGTAACAAGGCTAGACATATCTCAAAGTTTTGTAGATCAAGGATGCAAGGTCAGGAAATCCCTAAAAAGATTGAAGAATGAGTATTGGATGCTGAAGGAAAAGTTAATTTTCTCAAAGTGTCAGATGATGTAAGCTTTATTTGGTCAGATAAAAAGAAGGACAAGACTAATGAGTATTTATTGGATGCATCCGTAGTGGATGCACCCTCTACATCTGGATGAATGGCCCTCAGGGTCATAGGGGGAGCTAATTTAGCTCTAGACCCTTGCATGTCTGGTATACTCACTCTCTAAGTATGTGCTTTTGAACTTAAGCTTCTGGAGTATAAAGGAACCTTCGTACAAGAGTGCACATACTGATTGTTAGCAAAACAAAAGTGGGAAATTTTAAAGTGATAGCCTGGTTTACATGATAAGCATTAATGGTGGAATTTTCACTTTAAGTACATAGAAAGTTGATTGATTACTCTTTGTATTCAAATTCAGAGTGATAAAAGAGAAGAAAGAGTCTTAGAAGTTATTGTGAAGACTTGTAGATTGATCTATTAGTGATTTGTAGTACACTTGATTGGTTGTAGAAACCATAGATTATTGTACCAATTCAAAAGTCTTCAAATTATCTTAGAATATGGTTGGAAAGCGATAAAAGAAGTAAGTGATGGCCACTCCCATAGTATTTGATGTTGTAGAAAAGAAAAGATATGTTTTTAAGAAGCATCCATTTATGTATACCCTGGATGACTTAGAGGGAGCATTCTCCCGCATGCCTATGGGCGTTATGCATGTGGAAGACATTAGGGCTTACATCTACTGTAAGAAGGAACTAGTAGGATTAGATAGGTTAAGGGTGCACATGGAAACAATGTTAAAACTAGACAAAACCTTCCTAGATGAATATGGAAAGTGGTATGATCACCCCATAGTAGAGCATGCTATGGCATATGAATTCTATGAGACAAAATGGATTAAAATACTTTTGAGCACAACTCATGATGACCTATTTTGGATAGGTGATGTGCCGGTCAAAATTACTAGTGACTTGATATATGAGATGACAAGCATATCAAAGATAGGTGTCATCCTTCCAACAGGAAAGGATGTCAGGAAAATTGTTGAGAAAACATGTAAGTCAAGGAGTGATAGGTGCAAGATGAAAATTGAGCCTATTGAGCAAGTAGACATCAAATTGATGTCTATGATACTTGGATATAGGTTTTATCACACCAGCAGGGTGAATAGTGCATCTACAGACACAATTCTAGCAACCATTAGACTTGTGAAGGAAGATGGAGAGTTCAACTTGTGTGAGATCTTGCACTCATAGATGATTGATAACATCAAGGCAATCAAGCATGAAAAGACCAAGATATTTAGGTTTGGGTCATTGATCATTTACATGTGTCTTCACATAGTTGGGAAAGTATCAAATTTGTATTTGGACAAGTCCATTCCAACCATGCCATAGATATATAAAAAATCATCCACTGAGAGTACATTGAGATATTATATAACATTGTAATTGAATACCTTCAGGGCCAAGATGCAAATGAGGTACAAAATTCTAGAAAACAATAATGAAAAGTACAAGGATACAATTTGTTTTATGGTTGAAACTGATACATGTATGGAGGTTGTTGTACCTAGAACAAAATGGATTCATCCACTTGGATATAAAGTAGAGGAATAAAGTCTAGAAGCATATTCTCAAGTATTACTCTCAGCTCCTACTGACCCTAATTAGCCTAGATGGGGAACTTATGAGGAGAAGACAAGAGAAGTAAATGCCAAGCTAAACAACGCAGCAACAAAAAGAAAGATTCCTAAAGTCACATCAGAGATCTTGAGAATACATGGCATGTCTCAATTAGATGTTGACAAAGGAAAAGAACAAAATATTTTTTTGGAACTAAAGAGCATAGATGCAGCAAAGGCAGAATCACATGATCCCAGGTTGAAGAAGGTAAAGATAGAGAAATCTGTTAGAAAGTAAACTCCACCAAGATAACTAAGAGCGGGGGGGGGGGGGGGGGGGGGGTGAATCAGTTATCTAATATTTATAACATTTATCACCTTCAAAAACATTTAACCATGCAAGAAATATAATTTCCAACCATAGAAAGATATTCATACATAATGACACAATAACACAAGATATGTTGACTAGGGAACCTCTCGATCAGAGAGTAAATCCCGGTGGGAATAATGCCCATAAAAGATGCACTAATATGAAAGTTCCTTATGAAAGGATGGACCCTATTAGGAGTCTTATGAAATACATTTAGTACATATGAATCCCTATTAGGAGATTTTGAATCCCTGCTAAAAGATTCTAACCCTGTTAAGAGTTATGGAAGATAGAAGGACCCACTGCCCAAACAGCTTCAAGGCAAGATCACTGAACACACTATCCAACTGATCTTAAGATTATTCAAAAGAATAATATGAAATATTTTACCTCCTTCTCATTGTTCCAAACTACACTCACTGCTACACAAGATCTCAGTTCTGATCTCTGTGCCTCACAAGTCTTCCTTCACCACTGCATTGGCTCTCTTCTTCACTTCATGCATACCTTTGCATCACAATCATATCATATCATATCTCATCATATATATCATTAATTAAAACAAGGAAAAACATTCCTTCCTTTATACCATACTCAAATAATTACAAATGAGTCAACATCTAATTACAAAATAAAACTTTCTACACGCTACATCAAAATTACATAAAACTGTCAACTTCAAAATACAATCACTCTTCACTCATGTGGCCTCAAATTTTGTGCAGTGAACCACATCACCACCAATGTGTCTCAAACTTCCCTTTAATTTCACAAAACTAGATTCCATCCTGATTAGGAGATATCCTCTGATTTCCACATACTGCTACTCAGGAACACTGCTAGAATACTACTTCCACAAAAATGCTTATAACTTTCATGAATAAATAAATTACTATTTGTGCTCTTAACCATAGCCATATAACATATCAAAAAACATAACCTCAATGTCACATAACTCCATCTTCAATATAACACATGTACAAAACAAAACACTATTTGCTTCTCCTACAAGTCTCCAGAAGATCACTGTGTTGACATCAATGACAATCATAGTCATGAATGCAACAACAATTGCTATCAATATTTCTCAAAAGAATTCATTCCTAACAATCTCCCCAATCGACATTGATGGAAACATAGATGCAAAACATCCAATGTTCCAAAAATCCAATATTGCAACATTACTGCTCTGATCCTTAGAAAATTCTTCAAGTCCTCTTCATCCATCAAATCAGAATTGGTACAAATGGTTTTTCATGTGCACTTCTTCCCCATTGAAATCAATGATAGAAATTTCATCACTATGTCAACAAGAACTCAATGTCAAAAGACACTATTTAGAAAATAAATTCACAAGAGTCCTCATGACTCAGCTCAGATACACATACTCCCTGATAGAGGAAGTACCAACATCCAATCCAGAAGAAAGATAGGGCTCATATACTACTAGATGGATGCAACCAACTACATCATTACTCAAGAGTAGGTTGGGGCATAACCCCAAGAATACCTCTTAGATACTCAAATGTATCCTTAGGCAAGGGCTTAGTAAATATATTGGCTATCTGCTCCTTTGTGCTTATGTACTCTAGTCTGACTTCTTTCTCAGTGACTTTCTCTCTTTCAACATGATACTTGATCTCTATATGCTTTGTCTTAGAATGTAATACAGGATTCTTAGACATACTAACTGTACTAGTATTGTCACAATGTATGAAAATAGGCTCAACAAACTTAATTCCAATATCCTTCAACATCTACTTCATCCAAATTATCTGGTTTCAATTGTTTTCTATTGCTACATATTTTACTTCTATTGTACACTGTGATATACTATTCTACTTTTTGCTCAACCAGGAAACCAATCTTCCTCCAAGAAAAAAGGCTCCACCACTGGTGCTTTTCTTATCATCAACACTACCTCCCCAATCAGCATCTATATATGCACATAGGGTAAATTCATCAAATTTTTCATACACAATCCATAGTCCACTGTGCCTCTTAGATATCTTAGTATTCTCTAGGTTCAGCTTGAAATCTTTCTACAATTCCAATTGAATGTGCTATATTAGGTCTTGTATGTGTCAAATACTGCAATCCTCCAATCATAGATCTATGTTTCTTCTACTCAACTAATGGTGTCTCATCTATAATAGATAGTTTATGTCCTATAACCATAGGTCTTCCAACTAGTTTATAGTTCTCCATTCCAAATCTCTTCAACAAATAATTCAAGTACTTTTTCTGACTTAAAAAGATACCATCACTACTCTGTGTTATCTATAATCCCAAAAAGTATTTCATTTCTCCAATCATACTCATTTCAAATTCAGTCTTCATTTCATCACTAGCTTCATCTTCTCCTCCAAAAATAATGTCATCAACAAATATAACTATAACTAATAATCCATTTTCAATTTCTTTTGTGTATGGATTGCTACCAGCTGTTCCTTTTGTAAATCCCAATTTTATCAAATATTTATCCAGTCTTGCATACCAAGTTCTAGGTGCTTGTTTTAGTCCATATAGTGCTTTCTTCAACTTACATACCATGTCTCCTTCTTGAGTCAAAGGAAAATATTCAGGCTACTCAAGAAAAATTCCTTCATCACTTCTAGAATCAAACTTTCCAATGTCACTATCTTTCTTAATATAACATTTGCTTCCAAAAATTCTAAAATACTTAATTGAGGGTCAATGTCCAAACCATAATTCATAAGGTGTCTTGTCTGTGTCTACTCTGATTTGTACTATTTCCATTGTATATACTACTATATTCACTACTTCTCTCCAAAATGTCTTTGCCAAATCATTCTCAAACAACATAGCTCTTGCTGCTTCAGTCACTGACCTGTTTCTTCTTTCTGCAATACCATTCTATTCAGGTGTTCTAGGGGCTGAAAATTATCTCTTAATACCATTCACTTCACAAAAGGTGTTAAACTCTCTAGAATTAAATTCTCCTCCTCTATCAGATCTCAAACATTTAATCCTCATCCCAGATTCATTCTCAACTTTATTCTTAATGATCTTAAACTTATCAAATGCTTCATATTTTTATTTCAAAAATGCAATCCGCATCATTCTTTTAAAATCATCAACAAGAATCATAAAATACCTTTCTCCATAGAATCCTCTAGTCCTAGTAGGACTGCTCAAGTCTATATGAACAATCTCCAACTTCTCTGTAGATGTGAACTTCTTACTAGGAAATGAACTAGTCTTCTACTTAGCCATCACACATTCCTTGCAAATCATGTTAGTAGGCTTCATAATCCTAGGTAAATCTCTTACTGCAAGTGTAGTACTCACTTTCACAATGTTATCAAAGTTTATATGACAAAACTTTCTATGCCATAACCAACTATCATCAATCTTAGTCATCAAACATGTCATCTCAGTAGGATTCAACTGAAATACATTACCTCTGGTTCTAGATCCTATTCCAATCAGATTTCCATCTTTATCCTTAATCACACAAGTTTTCTCAGTAAACCAAACTTTATATCCCTTATCAACTAACTATCCAACACTCAAAAGATTATGTTTCAATCCATCAACAAAGTAAACATCATCAATATTAGTCTTTCCATCAAGAGTAATAGATCCTATACCTTTAATCAAACAAGGTGCATTGTTTCCAACTCTTACAACTCCTCCATCATAATTGTTAAACTTTATGAACTTTCTTTTATCTCCAATCATATGATGTGAACAACCACTATCTATAATCCAATCAGATTTCTTTTCAACTTGGGAAACTAAGGCTTTTTCTTCCTTAACATTAGATTTAGGATTTTCTTCTTTAATTGCTACAAATCGTATCTCATCATTGTTTTTAGTATCACTTTCACTCAAGGTTCTTTCTATACAAGCTTAAATATCTTCATCATTATCATAATAACATTCCTTAGATCTTCTAGGTTTGAAATGACTTTGATACTGTTTAACTCTCTTAGGACACTTAGATGCAAAATGACCATATTCTTGACAAGTCCAACATTTAAAGATTTTCTTACCGTTCGGTTCTCTTTTCACAAGAAAGGCAATACCTTCTTCAATCTTCTTGTCTTCTTCATTTCTAGATCTATTGTTGCAAGAATAATCTCCACTCACACTGGTACTTCTTGATAAATTAGGTCTAATGCTAAGAGCACTGAATGCTATCTCCATTCTAAGTAAGTCTCCTGATAATCTTAGGTTCATTTTTGCTACTTCCAATCTTCCAAGAAGAGTCTCTCTAGAAAAGTTCACAGTACAAGGCATAACTTGTTCAATCATATGTGTTTTCTATTTAAATACAAGAGTCAATGTCCTTAGTATTTTCCATATCACTTCATTCTCTATCTTTTCTCCTCCACAAGACTTTATTCCTACAACAATTTCTGACATTCTACCAATATAGCTTCTAACAGATTCATCTTCCATCATTCTTATATCTTCAAATGCACAAATCCAATTATGTAATCTAGCCTTCTTTGTATGTTCATCACCTTCAAAAGTAGAGTGTAAAGCTTTCCAAATATCATGAGCTTTAGTTAAACATTTTACTTGACTATATTCATTCTCTGGAAGTGCTATCAAAAGTGCTTCTCTTGCAAGTATGTTACACATGAATAGATCTAGCTCATATTTAGATGTTGTCTCAAGATTGTCCTCTTCAATAATAGTTTTATTATTCTTTGTGATCAACCAATAACTTGGTCCTAAACACAATAGATGTGTCTTCATCTTCTCTTTCCAGTTGTCAAAATTTACTCCATCAAACTTAAGGCTTTCTTTCCTGAAATTTACCATAGATCTCCTTAAGTTGTAAAACTTCTTTTTCAAGGACTTGCCGCTCTAATACCAATTGTTAGAAAGTAAAGTCCACCAAGATAACTGAGAGGGTGGGGGTGAATTAGTTATCTGATATTTATAACATTTATCAACTTCAAAAAAATTTAACCATGCAAGCAATATAATTACCAACCATAGAAATATATTCATACACAATGACACAATAACAGAAGATATGTTGATTAGGGAACCTCTTGATCAGAGAGAAAACCCCAGTGGGAATGAAGCCCACAAAAGATGCACTAACATGAAAGTTCCTTGTGAAAGGATGGACCCTGTTAGGAGTCTTATGAAATACATTTAGTACATATGAATCCCTGTGAGGAGATTTTGAATCCCTGCTAAAAGATTATAACCCTGTTAAGAGTTATGGAAGATAGAAGGACCCATTGTCCAAATAGCTTCAAGGAAAGATCACTAAACACACTATCCAAATGATCTTAAGATTATTCAATAGAATAATATGAAATATTTTACCTCCTTCTCACTATTGCAAACTGCATTCACTACTACACAAGTCTTCCTTCACCACTGCATTGTCTCTCTTCTTCACTTCATGCATAACTTCGCATCACAATCATATCATATCATATCTCATCATCTATATCATTACTTACAACAAGGAAAAAAATTCCTTCCTTTATACCATACTCAAATAATTACAAATGAGTTGGCATCTAATTACAAAATAAAACTTTCCACATGCTACATCAAAATTACATAAAACTATTGGCTTCCAAATATAATAACTCCTCACTCAGGTCACCTCAAAGTTTATGTAGTGAAACACATCACCACCAGTGTGTCTCAAACTTCCCTTTAACTATGAAAAACTAGATTCCATCCCAATTAGGAGATATCCTCTAATTTCCACATACTGCTACTCAGGAACACTGCTAGAATACTGCTTCCACCAAAATGATTATAACTTTCATGAATAAATGAATTACTATTTGTGCTCTTAAAAATAGCCATATAACCTATCAAAGAAAATAACCTTAAAATCACATAGCTCCATCTTCAATATAACATGTGTGAAAAACAAAACACTATCTGCTTCTCCTGCGAGTCTCCAGAAGATCACTGTGTTGACATCAATGACAATCATAGTCATGAATGCGACAAAAAATGCTATCAATATTTCTCAAAAGAATTTATTCCTAATAAAATCATATTAATAGAAGGATATAACTGATGATACTCCTTCTACGCTCAAGGAAACCATTGAGCCTACTACTCCTCTAGAGTATAAGTCAATAGAAAAAAGGAAGAAAGAGGCTGGCACCAGTCATCCATCCTCTTGAGAAACAAGAAGTAGAAAGAACACTCAAGCTCCTCCTAAGGTAGATTTCAGACCCAAATTAAATGTACTAAGTGAAAGAATATTTTATGAAGGAAGAATTGATCAGGTAGGGAAGTTCTATGATAAATTCAATGAAATTGACAAGTTAGAGATTCATAGTATGATCATAAAGCACATGATCAAGTTCTAAAGGATAGTCTTGGAACTAAAAATAATGATCCCTTAAAATGTATGGAATATCCTAGAACTCCAAAAGAGACAAGCTATTGAAGAAGATCTATGGATAAGGGAAAAGATCTTAGATGAAACTCTTCGTATATGTGAGCTAGAAGAGAAGAAGTTGCTGTTAGATCTAGTGAAGCCTCACCTCAGAACTAAGACAAGAACTCTGAATATAATGGATAAAAACTATGAATTAGTTACCAAAGAGATAGAGAAAGACTTTGAGAAGGTCTATATGAATAGACACATGTATCCACCCATTGTGCCCATAGCACATGTACCCACAATGGTTACCAAAGGGTCAGAGACCATCAAGGTACAATCTATAGGTCCTTGAGATTCAACACCTATAGTGGAAGTACAAATTGAGTTAGATAAGTCTGTGCCCATGATAGAGTCACTCAAGAATAGCACCATTATCATTGATAATGTTGAGATAGTCATGGTGGCCACTGACATAGAATTAGATAAGTTTGAGGAAGCTTTTGTGAGCACACAAGAAGCTGAAATTTTATGCAGCAACACACCTCCCATTCATCAACGAAAGGTATTGATTGAAAATATAATAGATGAAAAAGAAGAAGAAAAGATGGAAGAAAAAGAAACAATAGAAAAAGAAGAAAATAAAGAAATAAAAAAAGAAAATAATAATGAACCATCAACAGTACTAGTCAAGGTAAAACAAGAAGTGATGGATAGCACTCCCATCACTCCATCTGTAGTATTGTTGTCAAGTTTGACACCTGACACATCTAGTTTGGACTCATGGAAAGAAGAAGACTTGATTAAGCTCAATGTCTTAGCTATGGAGAAGGCCAAAGAAAAACAAGTGATGAGGAATGCCCTCCTAGTAGAATCAGTAAAAATTCTAAAAAATTTATTTCCAGAGGACAAGAAAGTGTCAAAGATACACTCAGTTGATGATGTGAGTATAGTCATCTCACATTTCAAAAGCAACTACTCAAGTCTTGAAGAATCTACATCCCTAGTTGTAGAAGAAAAGTACCTAAATAAGAGGTTGAGTGAATTAATGAACAAATTTCCACTTGACCTAAGCTCACTCAAGACTGGTCAAGCATCCCTAAAAGATTTTGCAAATCAAGGAAGAAGAATCATTGTAGAATGCATGGATCAAGACAAGCTTACTAATGCTCACATCAAGAAAATAAAAGAGGCAGAAGCTATGATTGAGCAAGTGAAGAGTTTAGTGAAAGACACATCCACAAATGTGATCATGTGCAATAATGTCTACCAAGGTTAGATAGACAAAATTGAGAAGGAAAAGAAAGAGATGACAAAGATAAGGTCTAGATAGACTCAGTTGAGGAATGCTCTTGCGCCCTCTTTAGACATTCTAAATCAAAATATCAAGGAGATTGATGCCACCATGATAACCTATGATCAAGGTCCTTCCATTGATTTGAAGAGGATGGAGAAGCTTCAGTATGCCTTATGTGCCCATCTCCAGATAGTAAACTCTTTGATCACATTTTGGAAGAAGGAGATCCAGAACCTTAATATAGCATATCTGGATGTTTTCCCTCAGTGAGTATATGTAGATACAGTTTTTGGAACACCTTTTTCATTAATGTCAAAGGGGGAGTTGTGTATAGAATATGGATCTTAATATGTATAGGGAGATATAAGTATATGTATAGAAGAAAAAAAAGATTTTTGTATTAATAATAGTTAGCAACTTGGTCATATTCCTTTGTTGCCATCAAAAACCATTCTATGATAAAACTGGTCTTGGATTCAACACTTTTAAAGAGAATCAAGAAAGCAAGGAGAAGAAGTACGATAAGATTCACAAATCTAAAGATGCACCTAAGGAAGAAGAACCACCTAAGCAAGAGGAATAATCTAAAGGTATGCAAAGAGAATTCAAAGGAAGATGTTTTGCTTCTAATACTATTGGTCATATGAAGAGAGATTACACAGGTAAGCAATTTAAACCTCTTAATGGTTATTGTTATAATTGTCACGGTTTTGGACATAGAGCTTTTGAATGTAGAAAACCTAAATTTGTTGAGAATAAAAATAGTAGTAGAATGTTTAGGAATACTAACCATGCAGATAAGAAACCTATTGAAGATATGAACAGAAGAAATGAAGTGATATGTTATAGATGCAATAAGGTTGGACACATTGCTAGAACTTGCAGATCATAGATCAATCCACATAGACCAAGATATGGAAACAATGGAATTGTTTGTTAGATATGCAACAATGTTGGACATACAGCAAGGTTTTTCAAAATGAACAATGGAGTTTTTCATCCTAATCCTAACCCTAGAAGTCATGCAAAAAGAAATGAAGATGCAAATAATAGATAGAAATGATGCTGTAGTAATTTAGATGAAGTGAAGTTTGTTAAAAGCATAAATCAAGGAGACATATTCAACACTAAAGGAAATAAAAAAGGTGAAGTATCAAATGGTAAGAATGAATCCTTACCCAACCTATCTCAAAGTACTTAATTCATGAAAATTACAATAGAATAGGAACTTAGATTAGTGTAGAAGTGAATATGTGATGAATTGAGTCTTGAATAGTTAATGCAAGGTATTATATGATGTTCTAATGCTATGGTTAAGAGCACAAAGAAAACTATTATGTTTTGCAAGATCGCAAGAAGTTTCAAGTTTTGTAGGTTAACATAATCAACTCTTTGGAAAGAAGCAACAAAAGAATTGAATGCGATGTCAGATCTAAGTGAGATTGAAATGATAAAAGGTCATGATCAGTATTATTTGATAATCAAAAGTGAATAAAAGTGTTAAGGAGATCAAAAAGTAGTGATTAGAAGCATTTTGCAAAGATTTGGTGGAAAATTTATGTGTCGAATGTACGCAAGCCCTAAATCATGAAATCAAGGTATTTTACTTGATAGATCTTTAATTGGTTAAGAAATTAAAAGTAATCATGTATATTTCTTTAATTCACAATGTCAAAGATAAGAATAGACCTAAGATGAAAAGGGAACTAGTAGAACCCTTGGAAGATGATCCTAGGTTAGTTTTATCATCTATACCAGATGGAGTTTTACATCTACAGAATGTTAGAAGGTATCTTGGATGCAAACTAGAGACTATCAGTGATAGTAATTTCATAAAGGAATATTAGAAGATCTATAATTAGGATACATCATTAAGAGTAGGGTTTGAGCATCTGAAAGACAATGAAAACATTAAGTATGCATTATAGTATGAATTTGACAATGAAGAATGTACCAAGATAATCCTAAGTAGAATTCACAATGGGAAGTTTTGGTTAGATGACAGAGTGATAGATATCACAACTAATTTGATTCATGAGGTAACTAGACTATCTAAGATTGGGGCCATTCCTTTAAAGGAGGAAAACATGAGGAAAAGAGTCATAGACAACACAAATTCATCCTACAATGGTAGAGGAATAGTGATTAGAAAAATATAGCAAGATGATGTTAGATACTTGTGTAAGATTCTAACAACTAAGTTTTGTGCTAACTCAAGAGAGGATGACATGGCTATTGGAATGATACATGTGGCTTATTTGATGTGTGTCGATTAATTACAAGTTGATTTGTGTGAGATTTTTAGAATTTAGTTGTTTGAGAATTTGGAGAAGATAAAGATGACTAAGTATTCATAGTTTAGATTCTCATATTTGATCACTTATATGTTTTTTCATTTATTGAGAAGATTTCATTACACCATTGAAAATGACTAGAATGATGGCCAAACCACAATGGAAAGGATTAACAAAGTGTATATGAGGCATCTTATTGATAAAGTAAATGAGATTGCAGTATTGGTGATTAAAATATTTTAGAATTTGGTAACTAGCAGATTAAGGATCCCACAGTCTCTTGTGGAGAAGTATAAAAATGAGATATGTTTCATGGTTGATACTAAATTTATTTACATTGAATTAGTAGAACCTAGAGTAGAGTTCATAGAACCTCTTGGCTATGATATATCTAAGATTGAAACATAAGAGTATGTGAATAGGTTACTTAAGTGCAAAGTGGATACTCACAGTAACAGGTTTGGAAATTTTGAGGAAAATTTCAACTCTGCAAAGGCTATACTTGAAGAGAAGCAGTCAAAGAAAAGAGTTGAGAATACAATTAAGAGAATTCTAAAAGATACAGGAAAGACTAAGTAAGAGTTCTTAGCAGCCAAGAAAATAGCTATAGTAGTTAGAGGAAGTTGACAAAAGGAAGTTTTGTCTATGCCACCTTTATCATCAATTACAGTACAACAAGGAGAAACACCAGTTAAGGTGAAAGTGGGAGAAATAGAAAAGTATCAAGAAACAAGAAAATCCACTAGGTCAACCTCCTCCACACCTAGCAAAAGAGTAAAAGAGATTGCTACTAGACTAGGAAAGAGGTAGAAAACCATGGTGCCACCAGTTCCAAGGAAAATTGCAAAAATCAAAGATGATGAAAACACTTTTGTTAAGAAGAAAACTTGGAAGCCTAAAATTGAAAAGGTTAAGGAATAGATTATTCAAGATGGAGACTTCACAAAGATGAACAAATATTATGATCTCTATGATTATGCAGAGAGACTGAATCTATAAAATGCAATGGTGAAGCATATGCTTTTATCTGATAAGAAGTTTGATACAATTTAGGGTAAGATACCTGATGACTTATACAAGAAGCTTGTAAATAGAAAGAAGAGAGAATCAGAGGAAGACATAACTATTAAAGAAAATCTTGTAAGAAAACTTTGTGATGTGAGAGATGATGAACACTTCAAGAAAATCATGAAGGCTCTAAACACCCACCTAAGAACCAAGAAGAGAACTATTCAGATTATGGGACCTAAATATGAATAAATTAATGCAAAAATAGAGCAAGCAATCATTAAAGTCATGGTAGATTATGCTAGAGAACCATCAGTTGTAGTAGAATCTAGAGTTTAGATAGAAGAAGTAGAACAAGAGGACATTCCCTCTCCACCAACCAAAAATATCTAGGATGAAGCTATGAATATTGAAGGAACTAAGATCACCTTGGATAATGATTATAACTTATTCAAGAATCTTGAAAACATTGTTGACAATTTGGCTTTTCAAGAAATAGATAGTGGTAAAGGAGAAGAGGAGACAGAAACCAAAGTGATAGAGAAGTAAGCACCTATTCCTACTCAAGAAGAAATCAATCTTACACTTTAGACTAGAAAGAAAACTCAGCTTGGATCTATGATTGAAGATTTGAGAAAGGAAGTAGATGATGATGATCAGATAGAATTGATCACATCCCTGAACAAGATCATAAGAAAGAACAAGAAAGTAAGGAGTCTTGAAGGATGCCTAAAGGAGCTTACTAAGAAGTTGCAAGGCATTGTAACTACACAAATTGTAGAAGATGATCCTCTAGAAAGAGAAAAGCAAGTAATAAACACTTTTGATAATGAATTCACAAATTTATCTGATATAGCAAAAGTGAAAGCTCAAGCAGTCTATGAGGCAAAAACACTATTGAACATTAGCCAAAATATCAAGAATGATATCAATAATCTTGATATCTGTATACAGGACCTAAGGAAGAATTTAGAAAAAGGTAAATCTTTGTACATTCAGTGTGTTAGTGTTTGAAAATGCTTATGCCAACTAGGGCTGCCAATATGCCTTGAGACTAATGTTAGGAGAGGTTAGTTCCAAGTATGGGAGCTTTGCAAGGCAACTAGACCAACTATAGGGACAAGACTACCCTCTTCACTTCTAGCTCTACAAAACCAAGGTGGGTGCACCTAATCTAGTAACTTATGGCATTTTTAAGACTTTGGATTGGATTAAACAAAGCAGATAATAACAAGAGACTACTAAATGTTAACCAGACATTCATTGAATCTCAATTGCTATTGGGTATAAAATGGCCTTGTGAAGGGTATTACTACTAACAATAATACTTAAAACTTAAAAGGTCTTTGATATATGAGGATGGGAAAAATAGACAAGAGCCAATCAGGCATTGAACTCAACTGAATATACTAATCCTTGATCAGTGCCATTATCCATTGGGCAGATCTCAGATACACATATTGAACATAAACCAACTATTGTCAAAGACTCATAGCCATAAATATAAACATTCTAGCCCATCCACTACTTATAAGATCCTTTTGTAGATAACCAAGATGAATCTATGTCCCTTCTAAAGTAAATTTCACTTGATCCTAGATCAAGAACTAAAGACAAGAACATATGCAAAGGTAACCCTATGCAATGGATCAGAAAATCCAAAACTCACATGAATGACACCAAGGAGAGACTTGTAAACATGAAATAGTTATATTAAGTATGATGAGTCATATACATGATCAAAGTAGGATAGAGATCAAACCACTTCAATAACCTACAAAAGACTTCCAGAAATTCTATTCAGCTTACATGCAATGTGATACAACCCTACTACAAACCCATGGAACCAACCAAAATTAGAACCCCTCCTAATGATCATGAAAATCCTTTTATAGTAACAAGGATTGCAACAAGCTACAGATCATTAGGGAAAAATTTGAGTCTACAACCACCCAGTACAACAAGGAATGAAAAACTATAGAAAAGCCTAGAAACCCGAAAGGAAATCAGGTAAAATTTGATGTACAATTTTATTGGTTTCTTCACTATAGGCTAACTATGATCAATGATTATTGCCTTCTTGTTGTAGGAAAAACAACATTTAATGCCAAGACCAACTGGAAAGACTTCGCATGTACTCAGCATGGAGATCACTAACATACACCAAACCTAGCCACCTGCAAAGAGTAATATGCCTTTGCATTAAAGACTGGCATAGCACCCCAGGAGGAAAAATGAGATCAGGACAACAACCCAAATCCTCACCATCAACTTCACAACTACCACCAGGCTACAACACTCATCGAATACGACCAAACTACCATGAAAATCTACCAGAACAAGGGTTGTCACATGATCGCATAGCCAAGAAAAGGGCTATGCAAACATGTGACACACCACCAACATTCACCACCAGGTACAAAAACATTATGCCATAGATCAGCAGGACCCTTGGGCTAGATCGCAACACCAATCGCCACCAAACCAGTCTGAAATTTGCTGAAGAAGCATTAAAAATAGTACCTCATGTCACTGCAAACCCTCAAAAAATTGAATTCAAACTACAACAGTCACATTCATGGTGCCACCAGTATATCAATGGCCAGCATTCAAACTAAGATCAATGTTAAGTCCTGACCATAGATCCTCCTATCTTTCCTAGGTTCATGACTTAACTCATCCAGGCACCTCAGGCTACTTTCAGTGAACATGTGACAAATGAAAATCCCATTCATGAAATGAAAGTCCAAACCCCAGTTAAATTTAGTGAACACATGACTGCACATGTCAAAATAACCCCTTAAGTTATCTGGTGAGCTAGCAATAGGAAGAAGATTTTGTCGAGCTGCTACTTTTATCCACACCGCCAAAATCACTGAGAAACCCTACTGGGCCCGCCAAGGAAAATCGATGGCCAGTCTCATGTTCACATAGGTCTGACACACTTCATAATATTTTACGCTAACCATTGATTTTATATGGATGTCAAGTCCCACTATAATTCCACATCACCATCCAGCTCAACCAACTGAAAAATGACACATCAGTGCCACCGAGTAGACAAGTACCACTGCACCTATCTGCCAATGGGCCCCAAGCGACAAATGTCAAATGATCGCATGATTGCATGTCAAAAATTCCTGACATGTGATCATGTGATAACCAATAAAAACACACACCTTCACTTCATTTCTGACACTGGGACCACCACTGCTGAAGAAATGCCTGCAGCAAACAAGATCAATGACTGGTGCATGATCTCATGACATGAGAATATTCTTTACGATCGCATGCCCACTGTAGATCAAAAGCCTTTTGAAGACCTAGGCCCAGGAGATAGGTGGTAGTCAGTCATAACTTTGTGAAGAATAAACACCATGCAACTTTCCTTAGTGGTATAGCGATGATCATTGATCCTGTCCGAACATTAACTGCACAAAACAACTAAGAAGAACCAGGTCCAACCAACCAATCGCACTTGCACACTTAAGACCAACAAAAGTGTGAGGTCAAAAACATCCAAATTTTTTGACACTAACATAAAGGTAAACCAAGGACACAAAAACATCGAGGGTTTTCAACACTAAGGCACATTCTGAGCTATTTCCTATAGACCATAAAAAATTGAAAAACTCCTTGGGTTTTGAGAATTAGCTTATGCGATCTGAACTGGAGCTTAGTGATACATTAAAGAATAGGGGGTTAAGAGTGCACATCATAAAACC
This sequence comes from Chamaecyparis obtusa, assembly GCA_027943335.1. Lineage (NCBI taxonomy): Eukaryota > Viridiplantae > Streptophyta > Pinopsida > Cupressales > Cupressaceae > Chamaecyparis > Chamaecyparis obtusa. The sequence goes on from BSBK01005737.1 coordinate 44,738, forward strand.
AAGTGGATTTTCTTCACAAGATAAAATTGTGTAGCAGGGTGGGATAACTTCAAAATTTGTAGAGAAGAGGCCATTTTCAAAAAAAATTGCTATGATAGGAAAATAGACTAACACAATGTACAAAATCAGAGACCTTGGTAGCAGAGGAAGATCCGAAGATGAAGATGAAGGAAGTAGAAATTCAGAATGAGACAAGCCTTCTTTCAAGCCCCAATGTGAATGTATTTGATATTGAGAAGAAAATTCACAAGATATATGATGAAATTAAAATTTTGCAAGATGACAAGGACATGAAAATGAAAAAATTCACTCTTTTAAGAGAGCACATTTATATTAAATTAAGCATTATTGAAGGGCGACTGGAAGAATGTCTTTCAGCCAAGATATCTTTTCAGAAATTTAGTTTTGAGAATCTCCAAGCATGCAAGATTGCATCTTATGGATTGTGCACACTTCTCAGTGTGGTAGATTCAATTAAGAAATCATAGGAGAAAGAGTTAGAGGCAATAAAGATTGATTTTTTAGATTGTGTTGCAAGCCTACCAGCTTTGCAATACTGAATCAAGGTATAACCAAGGTATAACCTTTTTGTGAACACAGTTTTGTAACCCTCCTTACCTTTTCTATCATTGTTGTCAAAGGGGGAGAGATCTATGGCAGAAAATTGATAAGGATTCATACTCTTAGGGGGAGTGCTATATAGAGATAAGATTTCTTGAAGTCACAAGGATAGTATATTCATATTTTATATTATGGCCACAATTTTAAAATTTTGGAGTCTAGGACTTAGCTGATTTTCTCATATGTTGCCACCAATGACAAAGGGGGAGATTGTTAGCAATTTGGCTGAGTTGGTTACATAGATGTTGTCATTATGACAACATATGATCTACATGAAGATCACATAGGTCAAAAAATGAGTATGTCAGAGTGCAATGCAAAATTGTCTAAGTATGAGACAGTGTGTTTTTGCGAGTGAACTCGAAGAAAGTTTTGTTTGATGATGTTGATTGGAGTAATTTTAGTGCTTGTGCACTTGAACATAGACATTATGGTGAATATTGAAGACTCACCTCAGAGTGCAAGTTAGTATGACATGTAAAAAGAAGTTATGGCAATTTTACTAAAGATAGTGTCAAGCTGACAGGACAGAATATGAAGACAGAATTGATAAAGAGCTAAGGGATTTATTTTTTATCAAAATAATGACTTAACAATATAAAGGGAAGACATCATAGATGTTAACCCTTGGGTAAAGATATTTTGTAATATCATAGCCGATCAAAAGAATTATTAGCCTTAATAACTTGTATAAATGTGATTGTAAAATGTAAGAAAGTATAGTGATATGATGTGAAATATGATGTTTATGTAATAGTGATAGTAAAAGAGCAGTGAAGAGATATTGATGCAAGTAGTATAAGGTTATGTACCTTGACCTCTTTTTGTAATCAGTAGATATTGTATATTACTTGTTTGGGCTATGCGCTCATTTGGCAATCATATTTTATACTGCCAACTCCTAACAGGGTTGAGGTTTCTAACAAGGCCTATAGTCCCTTAATCAGGACTGAGACAATATATACATGTAATAGACTCCTAACAAGGTCAACATCCTTAAGATGATACTTTTTATTAGTGGATCCTTGTGGGTACCATCCCCACCAGGGTTTTCCCTTGGCCAAGGTTTCCTCAAGAAAAAATAATGTGTTATGAGTTCTTTTGTTTTATTTCTATGCACATTGTTTAGGTTTCTATGTTATGCATGAATTAAGATTATCTGTTATATCCATAATTGGGCAAAAGTAAAAATTTGTAGAATATTGATTCACCCTCCCCTCTTAGTATTCCCTATTTCTAACATTGGCAAGTTGGCTATACTAATTTATATGACTTAATATAGTGTTGTCATTATGGAAAAAAAGTCATATGGTAGTTTGGAGTTAGCGCACCTGATGAGAAGATTAGAAATTGGTTAAGTACTGAAGACTGGACAGTGTACAGAGTTCCTATAGCTCAGAGCATTAGTGCATGTGCGTATGGAAGAATTATGGTGTGTGCCCTGGAAGTTAAGCTAGATAGACTATATTCATGCTTAGTCTATGAGTGCATAATCAGATGTGCAGGTATGAGAAAGATACAGTCAGCTGAAGTTGCACAGCCAGTGTGTTCCAGTGAAGAATAGAGTAAGCAACCGACAGTTATCATTATCAGTTGCATCTATATTCTAACATTGTAAAGGCTATGAACCTATTGTAACTAGGTTTCTGACATGTATGCTTGTTTTATTGTAAACACACTTAAGACAATTCATTTGGAAGCATTGCATGTAATAGTTTTAAGGGCCGACCTAGTTGTTTATTTTGTATGCATGTATAAATATAAGATACGCCCATTGTAATTAGAATGGAAGTTGATAGAGAGTTGTGTTAAGAAGAGCATAAGTATGCGAAGAGTCAATAAGATGTATTAGAGATTTGTAAGAGGTCAAAGCATTAGTGCATCAAAGGAACTGATCTGACAAGCAGTGTCACAATGATAGTTCATCTGACAAATATAGTGTGTATTTGAGATCAGAAGGTTGTAGCCTTCATCACTTGAGTAGTGAGCTATAGGATAGTGCATCCACTCCCCTAATAGGGACTATTGTAAAAGACTCCTAATAGGGTTTGACCCTTGACAAGGTCTACTATACTTAAAGCATTGTAAAGCAACTCCTAACAGGGTTAAGGATCTTATAACAAGGATCACAAAACACTAATGCAGAATATTTGTGGGTGTCAATTCCCACCAGGGTTTTTATGTATTTGGGTTTCCCCGTAACCATATTGGTGTCATGTGTTGATTTCATGTTTCATGTTTATGTGAATGTTTAATTCAAAACTTAAGCATTTAAGTTCGGTATAAAGATTAAAGTAAAAAGATAAAATACAGTGAACATTGATTCACCCCCCCTTCTCAATTTTCCCATTCCTAGCACACATATCCAATAAGATCACATGTTGTTGTAGGAACATGGTTGCGGACATATATGATTAGAAATAATGGAATTATTGCATTTGAAGACTATGAGAAGCACAAAACCATTCTCATCTATTCACACCTTGTTATAGCAGCCAATGTTAAGTTGTTGAAACATCAAGGAAAACCAAAGAAAAAGGAACTTTGAACTATTAGTACTTCTGATCATGAAGAAATATTGAATACCCTCAAGTAGAGAGATGACCCTTTAGGTACACTTTAGTAGGTAATTTCAACTCAAGTTTCAAGGTTTTCCATGTTTATTATGATTACATTCAATAAATTAATTGTAGTTTTTTTCTTTATTTGTTTGAGCCAATAAAATTGGTTTTGTATGTGAATTGTAAATGCAGTTGGATACATATATGATAGATATAGAAGATCAAGGTGTGCATTTGATTAGCCCATCTTTTATGATGGTAAACTTCATTATGCATTGTCTACTCATGTTCTTTCATTCATTTAGTTACTTATACATCTTCATAATCTTTTTCTCAACCTATATAAACTTCTTATATTCTCTATTAACTTTTCTTCTACCTTTCGAATGCAAGGATTGGAGCGAAAATGACACATATTTTTTATATATAGTTGTGTAATTTGCATATTTAGATGCCAAATTTTGTATATAAAAATCAAAATCAAATGTAATGTGCATACTTAGATGCCAAATTTTGTATATAAAAAAAACAATCAAATGTAATGTGCATATTCTGATGCCAAATTTTGTATATAAAAAATTAGATGCAAAATTTGAAATATAAAAGAGCCCATGGAGTTGATTTACAAATATTAAGAGCCCACACTTTTATCATCTTAATGCCATGTAAACTACAAAAAATGTGTTTCCTTACTATGAATGTTGTATCCTTATATAATTTGTATCATCTTAATTTTGTATCCTTACATTTTTATTGTCTTAATTCCATGTACATTTGTATCATCAAATGATATAATAGTTGGAGTCATTGAGTCAAAATTGGTCAACTGTGTCCAAAGTAAAATGATGATTCCTTGGGGTGAAGTGATAGTGTTCAATGTTGCATCTTGGCACTGAATGGATTGTGCCATTAGCTCTAGTTGGGTAGGTGAACACTAGGGACAACCCTATTTTGACTAGTGAGTCACTAAAACATTCCAAACCATGCCAGACGAAAGTGTCCCCAAGGTGCACTAAGCACGATTGGGTAGTGAACTTTCAAGGCTCATATTGCGGACCCTATGAGATGTATCAATGATCCATGAGATGTTACAAGACCAACTTTTTGTGGCCTACAATAACCTCTTTCCATTATAGAATAGTCAAATTTATTTGAATTTGGTACTCTAGTCTCACTTGATGCCAAAAGTTGTAGTGAGGGTCAGTTGAAAGTTGCACCAATGGGTTTCTTCCAAACTATTTTTCCCAACACTGAATGCACTATGCCATTAGCTCTGGTTGTGTGGGTAAATGTTAGTGACAACCCTATTTTGACCTCTAAGTCACTAGAATGTTTTAGACCATGCAAGACCAAAGTGTCCCCAAGGTGCACTAAGCATGATTGGGCATCAAACTTTTGAGGCTCGTACCTCAGACCCCATGAGAGGTATTCAAAATCTTTGAGATGTTATAGGAACACATTTTTGATGCCTATAATAACCTCTCTCCATTCTAGGAGATTCAAATTTGTTTGAATTTTTCATGCCAATCTCACTTGATGCCAAAACTTGCAGTGAGGGTCAGTTGAAAGTTGCACCACTAGATTTCTTCCAAATCATTCATCCCAACATCAAATGGATTATGCCATTACCTCTAGTTGGGTAGGTAAATTATAGGGACAACACCATTTTGACCACTGAGTCACTAGAACATTATAGACCATGCCGGACCAAAGTGTCCCCAAGGTGCACTAAGCATGATTGGGAAATGAACTTTCAAGGTTCATATCTTGGACCCCATGGGAGGTATCTATGATCTGTGAGATGCTACAAGACCACATTTTTTAGACCTACAATAACCTCTCTCCATTCTAGAAGATTTGAGTTTGTTTGAATTTGGAACTTCAATCTCACTTGATGTCAAAACTTGTAGTGAGGCTCAGTTGAAAGTTGTGCCACTGGATTTCCTCCAAACCATTCATCCCAACACCAAATTGATGAAGAGTGCTCCCCTTAATACCACAAACACATAGCAGAAATAGAGAAACAACAAAAATTTGCAAGAATAGAAAATGGGCTTCTTATTATCTCCACAAGTGTGGAATTACAAATTTCAGAATTACAATATGTAAAGCCACATGGGCATTCCCCTTACAATATTCTATAGGACAAAGCCTTGAATCATAACTCAGATCTACCTAGAACTGCCCTAGACAACACTATGGGCCTTCTTTATATAGGCAATTTCCACCACGCAAGAAGGTTCCAGAAATTTAGCCCATTGGGCCGACCAAGCTTAGAATTATTTTATTTTATAATTTATTACATCAAAGTTGGCTCAAAATAACTTTTGAAACTTGAACATAAATTTTGAAGGAAAATTATTTTTTGCCATTACAGGTGACCCAACTTTCAAAGACCATAAGTCATTTCCAGTTGACCCGATTGACTATTATGACCCTATTTTGAAAATGCCATGAAACACTCTACAGGCTTGATTGGCACAAGTGCCTGTCATCCAAATTTTTGACCTCATTCAGGGCCTCTAAAGCCTTCAATACTGAGTTCAAAGTTTCTGTACCCTACTGCCAATACCAAAAATCTTCAATATCTACAAAACTAGACTTGATCTGTCAATGAAACTTTACTGGAAGACTAATATGACTAAGATGAACCTCCATAGGTGAAATCAAAACATTCTGAGATCGTATGACCAATTTACTAAAAATAAAAAGTTTCCATAAATAGCAGCTCTACACAAGATAGCCCTTATTGAATACAAAACAAAAATAGAAATATTTTTGGGTGATGCAAGATTGCTCTTACACCCAGGATGCTCCTGCATCAGACACCCGAGGTAATTTCAGAAGTGACCCTATCATGACTCAGGTGTGTAGATGAAAACCAAGATAGTTAACCTCCTCCTTTGTCAGCCATGATGAATCTTCAATAGCTGGTCCCTTCCACTTGACCAGATATTCTTCATATGTCTTATTCCTTTTGCTTCTACCAACACGACTATCTAGTATGTCTTCAATCTCCTTGGTATCTAAACTACTTGCTGGAATACTCCACTATGCCACTGTGATCTCATCTTCAACACCTCCTTCATGATACTCTGTCAGATTTAAAATGTTAAACACTGGTGAAATATTTAGCTCACTAGGCAATTCTACCTCATATGCATTTCCTGAATCATGCTTCTTCAGTATCTTACATGGTCCAAACTTCTTCATTTTAAGCTTGTTATATAAACCAACTGGAAACCGCTCCTTTTGTAAATGAACCATGACTTCATCCCCAACTTGAAATTCCTTATACCTCCTTTTCTCATCTGCCTTAGCCTTATACTACACATTCATCTTGGTAATGTGCTTCCTCACTTCCTCATGGATGTTCTTTAAGTGTTCTGCAAAATCCTCAGCTTTAGCACTATTTATTTCTCCTTTATCTATCTTTCTCAATTTAGATGCATTTCTTGGACTACTTCCATATACAATTTGGAATGGTGATTTACCAGTGCTCCTGTTGATAGAATTATTGTATGCAAATTCTATGGGAAAATCAATTTCCATCCTATTGGCTTATCTCCAACCAAACATCTCAGCAAATTCCCCAAACTCCTATTCACCACCTCTGTCTATCCATCAGTCTGTGGATGATGTGATGAACTAAAGTTCAAATCTATCTTCAACTTTTTCCACAATGTGCACCAGAAATATCCAACAAACTTAGTGTCCCGATCTAAAACTATGGTCTTTGGAAAACCATGTAGTCTCACAACTTCTCTGAAAAATAATTCTTCTATATGAACAACATCATTAGTCTTCTTGTAGGGAATGAAATGTGCCATCTTTGAAAATCTATCAACCACCACAAAGATTGAATTATGTCCCTATTGAGTCCTCGGTAAACCAATAACAAAGTCCATACTGATATCCTTCCAAGGCTTCTCTGGTATAGGTAATGACTGATACAACCCTATATTCTACTTCACTGCTTTCACCATTTGACATACTCTACAATTCTATACAAAATTCTTCACATCTTGTTGCAACTATGGCCAATAATAATTCTCACTAACCAAAGCAAGGGTTTTATCATGACCAAAATGTCTAGCCAATCCTCCGCTATGCTTCTCCTTGATGAGATTCTCCCTCATAAAACTTCATGGAATGCACAACTAACTCCCTCTGAATAGCATATCATCCTGGATGATGAAATCTAGCCATTTCATCCTATCTAGAGTAACAGGTTCTGTACAAGCTTTCCAAGCTTCACCAAAATCAAGATCCTCTAGATACAAATTCTTGAGTTCCTTAAACCCAACCACTTCAATCTTCATTTCTATCAGCAATAGTTGCCTTCTGCTAAGAGCATCTACAACCCTATTAGACTTCCCACTCCTATGTTTCAAAACAAATGTATAACTCTACAAAAACTCAACCCATTTCAAATGCCTCTGATTCAACTTTCCTTGACTACTCAAATATTACAAAGCTTGATGATTAGTATACAAAAAAAAACTCCTTAGGAAGAAAATAGTGTCTCCACTTCTTCAATTCCGGAACTATAGCATAAAATTCCTGATCATAAACAAAATACTTTCTCTTGGCATCATTTAACTTCTCACTGAAATAAGCAATAGGTTTACCTTCTTGGCTCATAATAGCTCCTATTACAGTACCACTAGCATCACAATCTACTTAAAACACCTTATTAAAATTTGGAAGTCCTAAAATAGGTTGTTCTATAACTTTTTATTTCAACAATTGAAAACTCTTTTCTTTCCCATTAGTGCACTTAAACTCTTTTCTATCCCCTCTCATTGTTTCAATCAAAGGTCCACAAACACTACTAAAATTTTTGATAAATTTTCTATAAAATCTAGCTAGACCATGAAAAGATCTTACCTCAATAGCACTCCTTGGAGTAGGCCATTCAAGGATAGCCTTTACCTTCTCTGGGTCCATTTTTAGACCTTCTGCTGAAACTACAAATCCCAAATACACTAACGCTTTCTTCACAAAAATTCACTTCTTCAAATTAATCAACAATTTCTCTTCTCTCAGCTTCTCAAATACCATATGAATATGCATCATATGAGCCTCCAATGTCTTACTAAAGATCAAAATATTAGCTAGGTAAACAATGACAAACTTACCCGAAAATTATTTCAGAACCTCATTCATGAGCTACATGAAAGTGCTCGGTGCATTGGTTAGCCCAAAAGGCATGACTAACCACTCATACAATCCTTCCTTTGTCTTGAAGGCATTTTTCCATTCATCTCCTTCTCTGATTCAAATCTAATGATATCCACCCTTTAGATCTATCTTGGAGAAATACACAGCTCCACTCAAACAGTCCATAATATCATCTATTTGTTTCAATGGAAACCTATACTTAATTGTGATCTTGTTTATTGCTTTGGAATTTGTACACATCCTCAACTCTCCATTTTTCTTTGGTGCTAATACCGCTGGTATATCATAGGGACTCAAACTCTCATAGATCAATCCTTTCTACAACAACTCATGTACTTGTCTATTCAACTCCCCACTTTCTACAGGTGTCATTCTATGTGCTGCCTTATTTGGAAAACTCTCTCCTAGGATCAAGTCCATCTGATGACTAATCTTCCTGACTGGTGATAATCCATCAAGCACATTATCGAATACAATATCCTAAAACTCATTCAAAAAATCTATGACTTCTATAGGAACATCTTCTACTTCCTCCTTACTAGCTTTTGGAATTAAAGAAAAACACACATGCTCATGCCTCATACCATCTAGGAACTTTCTTCCATCAACAAAAGTTATTCTTGCACTACCACATACCTTTCCTTCTATGTCATTTAATGGGTTTAGCTTATGTCGTACTCCATCCTTTTTCAAGGAATAGGTATTTGCATGATCATCATGTACAACACATCTATTAAATTACCATGGTCTACCCAACAACATATGACATACATCCATAGATATGATATCACACAGTACCTCATCTTGGTACCCACCAATCTTGAATTTCACTAGGCATTGTTCATTGACCATGACCTTGTGGTCATCCTTTACCCAGGCAATCTGATATGGATGTGGGTGCTTCTATCTCTTGAGCTTCAACTTTGTCACCATCTCTTTTGACACCAAATTGTTAGTGCTTCCATTATCAATAATCACATCACAACACTTACCCTCACACTTGCACTTGGTGCAAAATAGGCTCCTCCTTTGTTTAGGTTCATTCTCACCACTCAGCAGGACTCTTTTGTTAATTAGTGTTTCTCCTCTTTTAGCATCTTCAGAATGTGACGATCTAGCATCTTCATCTACATGTGTAATTCTAGCCTAGCCTTCATTTCTCCTGTCTATTCTTCCTTGGTGCTGAGGACATTCAAATGCCCTATGACCTTCTTCTCCATAGTGAAAACATGTTCCATGAAAGCCTCCTCTTCCAGATCCTTGTCCTCTTCCTCTTCCTCTCTGATCTCTATTATTCTGATCTTGTAAATGATTAGAATTGTTTCCTCACTGATTCTAACTACTACTGGCCTCATCCTTCTTTTTTGGATCTTCATTTCTGCCTCCATATGACTATCCACCAGATCTTCCAGCATGACCTCTTCCATTTCATCTGCTCTCAAAATTCTTGTTCAACTTTTCCTCTACTTTTAGGGCAAATTGGTATGCCTCTTTAATACTGTTCATTCAAACCAAATTCAGCTCCTCCTGAATGCTTGGCCTAAACCCATTAAGATAATAAGAAACTTTTTCCTTATCAGCTTCCACATGGCCTATTCTAATGAGGATTTGATAGAACTCCTCTGTATACTCCTAAATGAATCTTCCTACTTGCTTCAAACTTTGCATCTTCTTCAATAGGTCAAGCTCATAATCAACTAGAATGAACTGTCACTTCAATTTATCCACCATTCGATCCCATCTTGTGATTTTATGCTTTCCTCTTTGATTTCACTCCAACTGAATCTCTTTCCACTAGATCTTCACATGACCTTTTAGTCAGGCCTTCGCAAATTTGACCCTATCAAGATCCTTGATATCTTCATACTCAAAATATTCTTCACATTCATTGATCTAGTCGATCAACTCCTCTGGGTTAAGATTTATAAAAAGTGTTGGAACTTCAATCTTAGGTCTTTTCCCAATCTTGGAAATGGCTCAGAAAAGTCTTTCTTCCTCTTGATTCAAAACTTCAACTTCTCCTTCAAAATTCCCTTCTTCTTCAGCTTCATCCTCACTTTCATCTCTGACATTAAGATTCATTCCTCTATGAATCTCCTCTTGCAATGTTCACACTTGTCTCTATAGATCTCTAACCTTAGGTGTCACAACACTAGCTCTTCCACCACATTCCCTTTGTGGAGGCATTTTTGCAATGCGTGCTGAAACCCTAACCATAGTCCTAGTGCAAACTGCCTCACAATCAGCGATATGTTTACATAGAAACCCTAACCCATGGTCCTTGTGAAAAATACCTCATAGTCGGTGATCTATTTACACACTTAGGAACTCCCACTCTAATACCACTTGATGAAGGGTGCTCCCCTTAATACCACAAACACATAGCAGAAATAGAGAAACAACAACAATTTGCAAGAATAGAAAATGGGCTTTTTATTATCTCTACAAGTGTGGAATTACAAATTTTAGAATTATAATATCCAAAGCCACATGGGCATTCCCCTTACAATATTCTATAGGAAAAAGCCTCGAATCATAACTCAAATCTACCCAGAACTGCCCTAGACAACACTATGGGCCTTCTTTATATAGGCAATTTCCACCGTCTGAGAAGGTTCCAAAAATTTAGCCCATTGGGCTGACCAAACTTAGAATTATTTTATTTTACAATTTATTACATCAAATTCATCTTAAAATAACTTCTGAAACCTGAATAGAAATTTTGAAGGAAAATTATTTTCTGCCATTTCAGGTGACCCAACTTTCGAAGACCATAAGTCATCGCTAGTTGACCTAATTGACTATTATGACCCCATTTTAGAAATGCCACGAAGCACTCAATAGGCTTCACAAGCATAAGCACTTGTCACCCAAATTTTTGACCTCATTTAAGGCCTCTAAAGCCTTCAAAACTAAGTTCAAAGTTTCTGTACCCTACTGCTAATACCAAAAATCTTCAATATCTACAAAGCTAGACTTGATTTGTCAATGAAACTCTACTGGCAGACTGATATGACTGAGATGAACCTCCATAGGTGAAATCAGAACATTCCAAGATCATATGACCAACTTAAATTAAAAATAGCAAGTTTTCATAAATAGTAGCTCTACACAAGATAGCCCTTATTGAATATAAAACAAAAAAAGAAATACTTTTGGGTGATGCAAGATTGCTCTTACACCTAGGATGCTCTTGGATCACAAATGGACTATGCCATTAGCTCCAATTGGGTAGGTAAATGCTAGGGACAACCTTGTTTCAACCACTGAGTCACTAGAATATTCCGAACCATGCCAGACCAAAGTGTCCCCAAGGTGCACTAAGCATGATTGGGTAGAGAAATTTTGAGGCTCATATCTTAGACCCCATGAGAGGTATCAAAAATCTATGAGATTCTATAGGACTATGTTTCTAAAGCCTACAATAACCTCTCTCCATTTTGGGAGATTCAAATTTGTTTGAATTTAGCATGCCAATCTTGCTTGATGCCAAAACTCGTAGTGAGGCTCAATTAAAAGTTGCACCAATGGGTTTCTTCCAAACTGTTCATCATGACACTAAATGCACTATGTTATTAGCTCCATTTAGGGGGTAAACACTAGGGATAACCCCATTTTGACCACTGAGTCACTAGAGCATTCTGAACGATGGCGGACCAAAGTGTCCCCAAGGTGCACTAAGCACAATTGGGTAGCAAACTTTCAAGGCTCATATCTTAGACCTTATGAGAGTTATAAAAAATCTATGAGATGTTATAGGACTACATTTTTGAGGCCTACAATAACCTCTGTCTATTCTAGGAGATTCAAATTTGTTTGAATTTTGCACTCCTATCTCACTTGATGCCAAAACTTATAGTGAGGGTGAGTTGAAAGTTGCACCACTAGATTTCTTCCAAACCATTTGTCCCAGCACCAAATGGACTACACCATTAGCTCTGGTTGGGTGGGTAAATGCTAGGGACAACCCCATTTTGACCACTGATTCACTAGAATATTCTGGACCATGCCAAACCAAAGTGTCCCCAAGGTGCACTAAGCATGATTGGTCAGAAAACTTTTGAGGCTTGTATCTTGAACCCCGTGAGAGGTATCAATGATCCATGAGATGATACAAGACTATGTTTTTGAGGCCTACAATAACCACTCTCCATTCTGGGAGATTTAAGTTTATTTGAATTTGGCACACTAGTCTCACTTGATACCAAAACTTGTAGTGAGGGTTAGTTGAAAGTTGCACCACTAGATTTCTTCAAAACCATTCATCTTGACACTAAATGGACTATGCCATTAGCTCTAGTTGGGTAATTAAACACTAGGGACAACCCCATTTCAACCACTGAGTCACTAGAACATTCTGGACCATTCTGGACCAAAGTGTCCCCAAGGTGCACTAAGCACGATTGGGTAGAAAACTTTTGAGGTGATCTCATGAGAGGAATTGGGGATCCATGAAATGCTATAGGACCGCATTTCTAAGGCCTACAATAACCTCTCTCCATTCTTAGAGATTCAAATTTGTTTGAATTTAGCATGCCAGTCTCACTTGATGCCAAAACTTGCAATGAGGGTCAGTTTAAAGTTGCACCACTAGGTTTCTTCCAAACCATTCATCCCAGTACCAAATGGACTATGCCATTAGCTCTGGTTGGGTGATTAAATGCTAGGGAACAGTAATGGCTAAATTTTTTAATCAAATCAATCAATGAATATAAATTTCTTTGCATTTCTATAGTTCTATGTCCTATGGAACAGTCCAAGCAATAGTGAATTGATTAGAATAAATCTAATGTGATCTTGGATTGGTTGTGATATAGGAATGATTTCTTGTGTTTGTTTACAAGTTTATGTAACTATTTCATTATTTTAAATATCTTTAAGATATTAGAATTGATTGATGTTGAGGACATGATTAGCATTATAGGCACAATCATCATCTAATTTTGTAGGCAGCCTTATGTAGTGACCCTCCCACCCCTGTGGTGACTATAACTTGGTGGGAGAGGTCTAAACATGTATATTTCCTTTTATATTAGTTGTTGAATGTAGGGAAAGTGGAAGAAGTGGAGAAGAGGTAGAGACGGACCTAGTAAACATACAGCGAAAGGGTTCATTTGAAAGCACTAGTATTGGTTGTGGAATACCTGATGAAGGGAGAGGGCATATGATTATTGAAGATGTCTATAGGGATGTATTGGAATGGTTTAGGACCTTTATAGCGATTTAGAGTTGTAGGTAAGGGTAGTTTCCCTAAAACCCTAGACTATTGACCCTAGAAACAAGGGTTTATTGATTTGGAATCTTGATGAATGGTGGGACTTTAAGAGTTTGAAAATATTATGTTTTGGAAGGTCTAGGAAGACTGTTTCAAGTCTTTGAGTCCTAGAGTTAAGTAGGGATAGGATTTGATTCTTTGAGCAAAGGCTAATTAAGCTTAGATGGAGAGCTAGAGGGTGGAGAAAGTCTTCACCAATGAAATGATGAAGGACTAAGATTGAGATGAGTTTAGTAACTCTGAAAAGGTTATTAGAAAATGTAAATATCTTGTAAGGCTGTTTGGACAGTTCAAGAGTAATTTGTTGATTTCAGTGTTTGTAGGGCTATTAGACCAGCCTAGAAAGACTATATAAGAGAAATAGTTGAAGTTGAGGTGATTGGAGTGGACGGGAAGTTGGAACATGGTAAATAGACCATGATAAGATGATATATGGTGTTGGGATCAAGGTGAGAGGTCTAGTTGGAGTTTTGGTATGGTGGAGGCACTAGGTGCACTAGGTAGCACTCTATTTGATGCTTGAGTTAAGACTAACTCCTTGAGTAGATTCCAAGATGCTTGTAGAATCCTCAAGTTGAGTTGAGTTCTATGAGGGGATAGTAGAGGGCTCTACATCAGATTTTCTTGGTTAAGAGCATCAGATACACATGAATACAATGTAGCACATAAATTTTGAATTCACTTAAATGATGAATTACATGTGTGAACACATGTAGCACATAAAGAATACACATAAATTTGATTAAGCCATGAAGCATACATGTAGCACATATTTTATAAAGCATAGCACATGAATTCACTTAAGTCATGCACATAGCCCATACACCTGAATTTAGGTTATGAAGAATGTACTTGAATATACATGAATATACTTAAGGCATAAATCATACACATGAGTACATACACACAAGCATATTTACATACTAACAATGAATAAATGAACACACAATTGACAAATTGGATCGAATATCAAGTTTCATATATATCAAAATGAACAATAATTCTATACATATTTACATGTCAACATATCTAGATACAATGTTGCATACGCCATCTCAAAATGTTTTATATGACATCTCAAAATAAGAATTTCAACTAAAAAAGTTTCTAGGACATCCTATTCTACTGGTGGATCATCAAAATATAGCATCTTTGAAGAACTCTTTGGCTCTGATGGATCCTGCATTCAAACACAAAAGTGAAACCACAAGTTAGATTAAAGTTTAGAATCATAGTCAACAATAATAAATAAAATTTAAACTAAAATTGAACTCTCATATACCTCACCTCTCTATCTTCTCCCATGGACATGAGACCTAATATATGTACTTGGTAGCACAGGAACAATGCCACCAATGTTGACTCTGACTTGTATATGTTTTTGAACATGAGATTGATCTATGAGTTATACTATTTAATGTTAAATACTTCGAGTAGAAAATGTATGTGTACAAAATAACTAAATTAACATTAAAACTTACCTTTGTTGAACTTTCTTCAGGAAATGCTAGATGAGTCATTAGCAATACAAACCCTTGGCATTCTACCTCCCTCAAATTAGGAGTGACCTACAAAAGTAAAACAAATACTTCATAATATCATAACTTGATCATATTATATATACTTGATAGTAAAATACACACAAATAACTTTATAAATATGCATACCATAGGGCTATCACTACAAATGGATATGCCTGTGACTCTATGGTGATGATAGGGTCTCATGACATCATCAAATGCCACTCTCTGTCAAATAAATGATGTAAATAAAAAATGAGTATGCAGAACTGACAATTATACATGTATGCATGAACAAACTAAATTACTTAATTACCTTTCCCTTGTCAATTCTGGACACCCGCACCCCCTCACATTTCCCCCCGGTGGTAACTGGTGACACCTACATCAGTATGTAATAAGATGATTGTAAAAATTAGAAATAAATGTACATATACTATTATATAATAATTTAAGGAAACCAAAGAGTACATTAAAACATATGTACTATGGAACTGTCAAAGCCAAATGATATGGCAGAAAGCGTGGACCCCTCCACATATGTCATCTCCTCTTTTTCCATCAACTTAATATAAATGTAACACATAAAATAAATAAGTGAGAAATTATTATAAGAAAATTCTACTAAAAATATGAATGATAACATTTAAATACAATGTAAAAGTTGAGTTGTTTACCCTTATCATAACAATAGGAGTCCATGGCGTCGTATGCCCTTGATGTACATCTTTATGAGGTGCTTTAGTGCATGTAGTGTGTTGTGTAGAATCATCCACCTCAAAGACATAATTATATGCATCACTATCATTCAAGGGACCTAAGCACAAATTCTTGCATATAATGCAAGTGTGGGGCACACAAACATGTGAGCTCATGGAAGATGTGGGAGGGCCAGAAGCATTCACATGAGGCAATAACAATGTGGTCTCCTTAACTAGTAGATCACTCAAGGTGTGAATGGATCAAATAGTCTCTAAGCCAACCTCAACAATAATTTAAGGATGCTGCACTATGGGAGGTGGTGAAATCTTAGGAGGTGGGACATATGTGCAAGATTTCACCCATTGTGCCCATGGCCTATCTTGAGGAGTGCCTAAACCTACACCCTAGTTTGGTCTCATGCTCCAATAATTAACCTTGTGACCAAGTACAAAATCAGCATACATTTTTTTAATAAAATAAAATGGGACATCCAAATTATTGTGAGGTGGTCTATCAAAAACCATCCAGTAGTGGTCCCAAAAGTTGTCACGTATTGCACTACTTGTGCACCATTTAATTGATAACTTAGTTTTTTTAGGGTCTACTTTTAGACCAATTTTAGGATCCACAAAAATATTATCTATGTCATGTTTTGTTATGTTTAGGTTCATGACTTGATCATAGTCAAGCCCATCGTCAAATTGGGTGTGCATGGAACTGTGCCAAAGAACTGCAACACTATGTTGTTGCGTAAGCTTCTCCATATTTTCAATAATTGAGTTCAATATCATAAACATGGGGCACAATGTGGGGATATTAGCATAGGTGGTTTGAAATCCTCTAAGTTCATTTAGATTATCTCCTATTAGATAATGGTGAGGGTTTGTGATAGGTATGTCTTCTAGAGGTGGGGGATTTTTGGGAGGTGGTTCTGGATTGTTTGTGGGATCATTAGGAGGATTTTCTAATTCCATGTCTGATTACAATGAAAAAATAAATAGATAATTACAATGAATTTTAAGAAACAATAAAAAACTCATTGCTACCCTAATTTTTATATTAAAAACTATAAATTTCTATTAAAAAATAATAAAAATAATAAAAATTTGAAGATTTGACTTACCTTGGATTAAAGAAAAATCAGATAAGGGATTTCAAAGTAGATATTCAAAAGCCCTAGTCACGCTCACGTTTTCACAGTGAGAAAATGTTGAGTGTGACTGGGGTATACAGATTTATATTTACTGGCAAATATCAGATATATGATATTATCAGATATCTGATAATATCAAATATACAATTAAGTCTTTTGCTTTGGCTTTTGGCTTGGCCAAGTGTAGTGACACCCAGGACTACTAAAAAGTCAACATATGCATTTGTGCACTTTTGGACAAGTGAAAATAAGTTTTTTTCACATCGCCACTTTTTGGCATACCATGATCCTAGACATACCCACATCTTGCTATGCATTTTTCCTATTGGTGGTGGTACAAAGTGATATGGAGTCATAGTCACTTGCTTGTGAGATCCAAATGGTGTCCTGTTATCATTCATTATGATTATTGGTGTTATATGTGTTTTGGTTATTTATATATTATAAATAGTTGCACTTGATGTTTGCATGTTACTGAATAGGTACCATACACATTCACCCTCAGCTATAGGGATTGAGTGTGTGTCTATGTTTGTTAGGAATAAGGTGTCTCAACCTTGGATAATTCCCATTCTTATTATTTGTTTTGTAAAATGTATTTCTTGCAAATAATGTTGATGTGTCGACATCTTGAATTGTGTGTAAGGAGATCATGGCTAAAAGGGTTATGATGGATTCCTATGACATGTAAGAGCTATGTCAGGAAGATTCAATGATAGGTGAAGACATGTGGCAAATGATAAATGTGAGTACTATACACTCTTCCCCAATCATGGGGTTCGGGGCATCACCCTGAAAATTTTTTTGGGGTTCCTATTTTCTTGGAGAATGGTAAAACCCTAGTACGATTATCTTTGGGAGTAGCCCTAAAAAGTGAAGCGCATGATATAAGATTTTTTTTAGGGTTGTGAAGAGGTGTGATGCGAGTGTATTGTTGGAATGTTTTATGCTGCCATGATTTGTCTTCAAGGGTTTAGAAATCTTCTGAAAGAACTTGCATTGCAAGTGTATTGTAAGTTGTAATAGTTTTGATCAATACATTGTGCAGGTTTTGGAGTGCTGGGATTTTTACCGAAAGGTTTCCCCAGGGTATATCATTGTGTCATTCTCTATTTTTTTGTATGCATGGTATGTGGTTACAATATCTTTGATAAAGTAGTTAACGAATCTGAAATTGTAAGGATTTAAAAGAATTTGCACAATACTTTCCTATAGAGATTAGTGTAGGAAGCTGTTTCTGCACTTGAGTTTCCTTACAAGTGGTATCAGAGCTTAATCAAATTTTGATCCTAGTTGTTGGGTAGGGTTTTTTGAGCTGATCTCAAGTTTGAGTGGGAGTTTTTTGCAAAGCATTCTGAATCTTATTTGCAGATTGAGATGGCGAGTTCATCATATGGAAAAATGGAGGTGGAGAAATTTAATGGCACTAATTTCGAGTTGTGGAAACTCAAGATGGAAGACATGTTGGAAGATCGTGACCTATGGGAAGTGACTTCAAGTGCTACAAGACCAGAAACTATAGCTTAAGCAAATTGGGATATTAAAGACCATAAAGCTAAGGGTCTCATAAGACTCTGTTTAACCGATGCAGTTCTTCTAAATGTTCTAGATGAGAAAACCGCAAATAGTTTGTGGGAAAGACTTGCGGCCGTGTATCAGGGAAAATCTCTGGTGAACAAGTTGTTCCTGAGGAAGAATTTGTACTCTTTGTGAATGGAGGAAGGTGGATCCTTAATGGATCATTTAAATGCATTTAATCTGTTGGCTACACAATTGACATTAGCTAGTGTCAAGTTAGAAGAGGAGGATCGTTGGTACACACTTTTGTGTTCTTTACCAGATTCATGGGACCATCTTGTGATGGCTCTCAGAAGCATGTTAGTCACCTTCAAAATGGATGATGTGGTGTCTTCACTTCTATCAAAGGAGATGCAGAGAAAGGCTTCCATTTCGAAAAAAGAAACTCTTGCTATTTGTGGGAGATCCACTAAAAGAGGGAAGAAAAATGACAATAAGTCTGACAATAAGGGTAGATCCAAATCCCGTGGGAAGTCAAAGACTTCCAATAAGTCCAAGGGAAAATGTTGGAATTGTGATAAATTTGGGCACTTCCATAAAGACTGCAAAGAGCCAAAGAAAAAGAAGAAAGGTTCAGATTCAGCTTCAGAAAGATCTCAAGAAGATGGCGATGCATTCATCGCAACTTTGGAAGCCCATGCATCTGATGATGTGTGGTTGGTTGACTCGGGTGCATCTTTTCACATGACCTCTCATCGAAACTGGTTCTCAAAATATGAAGAGTTTGATGGTGGAAAGGTGTACTTGGGTGATGATTCTCACCTAAAGATAGTTGGACGTGGAAGGGTCACTATCAGATTTCCTGATGGACAAGTAAAGGGAATCAACAGAGTTATGCACATTTCGGGTTTGACACAAAACCTATTATCTGTAAGTATGCTGAATGATGTAGGTGTGCAAGTTGTTTTTTCGAAAGAAGGATGCAAGATGATGAGAGGATCAATAGTGCTTGCAAGGGGTACTAGGACAGGTACCTTATTTCAGCTAGATGCATGTATTCCTCTATGTAATAGTTCTTCATCCTCACCATCTGAATGAGCAGTGAAGAATTCTATGGTTATTGGTTCTGATGGTAGTGCAAACACTTTGGAAGGTAAGCTTCCTGTAGAAAAGACAATGTTGTGGCATATGAGATTTGGCCACATTGGTGAAAAGGGTCTCAGAACCCTGAAAAATAAAAATCTCATTGAGGGGTTAAATGATTGCAATCTCAAGTTTGACTTCTGTGAACACTATGTCTATGGTAAACAAAATCGTGTTCAATTTTACTCTAGTTCTCACAAATCTTCTGATGTTTTGGATCTTAATCATTCTGATGTATTTGGTCCTGTAAAAGTTCCTTCAATCTCCAAGTCTGTATTTTTTGTATCTTTCATAGATGATTACAATAGAAGGACATGGATTTATTTCCTTAAAAGTAAGACACAAGTCTTTAGTTAGTTCAAGGAATCTAAAGCTCTTGTAGACAATCAGACTAGTAAGAAGATTAAGTGTGTGAGAACTGAAAATGGTGGTGAGTTTTTCTCAGTAGAGTTTGAATAGTTCTGTAAAGAACAAGGTATCAAGAGGCATAAGACAACTCCTTCTACCCCATAGCAAAATGGAGTTGCAGAGAGAATGAATAGGACACTGATGGAGAAGGCTAGGAGTATGCTTAGTGGAGCTGGTTTAGAATAAAGGTTTTGGGCTGAAGCTGTGGCCACTGCTTGCTATCTAGTTAACAGATCTCCTACATCAACCCTTGTTGGTAAGACACCCATGGAGGTGTGGTTTGGTAAGAAGCCATCAATTAGACATCTTTGTGTTTTTGGTTGTGAAGTTTATGCACATGTTCTAAAGGAGAAAAGATCTAAGTTGGAAAACAAAGCTGTTAAATGTATTTTCATCAGATATAGTGCTGGTGTGAAAGGATACAAGCTGTGGGATCCTGTGACTAGTAAGGTGTTGTATAGTAGAAATGTTATTTTCAGAGAGCTAACATCTTCTCCTATTGTGCTACAACTAGATGAAAAAGAAAAGGAAAAAGATGTTGTTCAGTTCCCTCCTACCCCTGAGAAGACTGAACAAAGAGACCATGTTGGGTCTAATAATGAGGAGAGCTCTAGCAGCTCTAATTATTCGGAAGAAGAGGAAGAACAACCTCAACCTCAGCCCTTGAGGAGATCCACGAGAGAAAGAAAGCAACAAGAAAGGTTTGGTTATTCTATGTTAGATTCTAGTTGTGCTTTTGCTTTGATTACTAACACTGATGAGCCTAGATCTGTGAAAGAGGCTTTGGGCATGGAAGATGTAGGCTCCTGGATTGAGGCTATGGATGATGAGATGGCTTCATTGGAGAAAAAAAAAACTTGGGACCTTGTACCTTTGCCTAAAGGGAGAAAATCTATTGGCTGTAAATGGGTGTTCAAGAAGAAATTCTATGTAGATGGCAGTGTTGAAAGGTACAAAGTTAGATTGGTTGCAAAGGGGTATTCACAGGTAGAGGGAATAGATTATGGTGAAATATTCTCTCCTGTTGCAAAGTTGACATCCATTAGATTTCTATTATCTCTTGCTACATCATATGATTTAGAGATAGAACAGATGGATGTGAAGAGAGCTTTCCTTCATGGTGATTTGGAGGAAGAGATTTATATGTCATAGCCTAGGCACTACATTGTTAAAGGTAAAGAATCCTTAGTTTGCAAAATAAAGAAATCTCTATATGGTTTGAAGCAATCTCCTAGGCTGTGGTACCTTAAGTTTGATGCCTTTGTGTTGTCAATTGGATTTGTAAGATCAAAATCAGATCATTGTGTTTATTTCAGAGTTGAAAATGATCGCCTTCTTATTGTTACATTATATGTTGATGATATGTTGCTATTTGGGAAGGGTAAGGGTATGATTTCTAATTTTAAATCTCAGTTGTCAACAGAGTTTGAGATGAAAGATCTTGGGGTAGAAAGGTACATCTTGGGTATGGAAATCAGTAGAGACAGGTCTAACAGAAAACTTTGGTAGAGTCAGAGTATGTGAAGTCTGTGTTGGACAGGTTCAGCATGGTAGATTGTAGACCACTATGTGTTCCTATTTCTATGGGAACAAAGTTATCTATAGATGATTGTCCAAAATCTCCTAGTGAGGTGGAGGACATGAGTAAAGTACCTTATGCTAGTGCGGTTGGTAGTCTTATGTATGCTATGGTCTGTACTAGACCAGACATTGCCCAAGCAGTGGGAGTCCTGAGTTGGTTTATGGCTAACCCTGGACAAGTACATTGGGATGCAGTTAAGTGAGTATTCAAATATTTGAGGGGTACATCAGATTACTCCATATGTTATCATGGTAACTCTTTTGGATCTCCACATTCAATTTGTATTCATGGGTTTGTGGATTCAAATTGGGCAGGTGATATTGATAGCAGGAGATCCACCAGTGCTTATGTGTTCACTATGTTTGGTGGTGCCATCAGTTGGATGAGTAAGTGACAACCTGTGGTTGCTTTGTCCACTACAGAATTTGAGTACATGGCTGCTACTTATGCTTGTAAGGAAGCCATTTGGCTTAGGAGATTATGTTATGATGTTGGTGTTGATGCAGAACAGATTACTATTTGATGTGACAGTCAGAGCGCTATCTGCCTTGCAAAGAATCCAACTTTCCATGCCAGAACGAAGCACATTGATGTGCAGTTTCACTTTGTGAGAGATATGGTGGAAGATGGAAAGGTAAATTTGGAGAAGGTAGATACTGTGAAGAATGTTGTAGATGCATTAACAAAACCAGTGGGCACTGAGAAGTTCAGATGGTGTTTAGAGTCTATGGGCCTTTTGGCCTTTAGCAGTTAGTTCCTGTTATGTTCCTGTTGCTCTTACAAGGTGTTCGACAAGTGGGAGAATGTTAGGAATAAGGTGTCTCAACCTTGGATAATTCCTATTCTTATTATTTGTTTTGTAAAATGTATTTCTTGCAAATAATGTTGATGTGTCGACATCTTGAATTGTGTGTAAGGAGATCATGGCTAAAATGGTTATGACGGATTCCTATGACATGTAAGAGCTATGTCAGGAAGATTCAATGATAGGTGAAGACATGTGGAAAATGATAAATGTGAGTACTGTACACTCTTCTCCAATCGTGGGGTTTGGGGCATCACCCTGAAATTTTTTTGGGGGTTCCTATTTTCTCGGAGAATGGTAAAACCCTAATATGGTTATCTTTGGGAGTAGCCCTAAAATGTGAAGTGCATGATATAAGCTTTTTTTTAGGGTTGCGAAGAGGTGTGATGTGAGTGTATTGTTGCAACATTTTATGCTGTCATGATTTGTCTTCAAGGGTTTAGAAATCTTCTGAAAGAACTTGCATTGCAAGTGTATTGTAAACTGTAATAGTTTTGATCAATACATTGTGCAGGTTTTGGAGTGCTGGGATTTTTACCGAAAGGTTTTCCCAGGGTATATCATTGTGTCATTCTCTATTTTTCTGTATGCATGGTATGTGGTTACGATATCTTTGATAAAGTAGTTAACGAATCTGAAATTGTAAGGATTTAAAAGAATTTGCAGAATACTTTCCTATAGAGATTAGCATAGGAAGCTGTTTCCGCACCTGAGTTTCCTTACAATGTTCTCGGTAGTGGCACAAGAGATAGTAGTTCCGACCTTTCATACTAAGCCAATATCATCCTTGTTTGGATGACGTATCCATAATTTATTATTATATTACTCCCATTGATACAAGTTGGTAAAACAAAAATTCATATTACATATTGTGAAAGACTAATTGTGCGTTTGTGCATTAGAGTCCTGCAATTGTCACAGAAGATGATTTAATTAATAATGTTATTTTTAATTATTATTATAAACTATTTTACATTTTTTAATAATTTTATCATAGTGCTATTCCATTTAATTAGAATTCAATAAATTAATATAAATTGAGTTCGGGGTGAATTTGGGGTTCTAATTTATTTTAATTTAAGTTATTATTTTATCATTTTCAATTTTAAGTGCAAAAAGTGACTTATACTAAGAAATTAGAACTCATTTACACACACTTTCATTTTTGGAGAGGAAAAATTTTCAAACCCTCTTGTAAGAAATTTGGAGATTTTCTCATTCGGAGCAATCTATTTGCTGGATTTAAGCACAGAGTGGCTCATTGGAATTGTAGTGGGATTGCTACACTATGTTGAAATTTTCATCTACTTTGATGCCATATTTATTTCTTCCATTTCATTTTGGATTTCTCCTCTTGCTGTGAGGTGTGGCTTTCTATATCTTTTGTTTTAATCCATCATTTTTCTTAGAGAAAATTTGAGTAGTTTAGTGGGATGAAAATAAATATTTTCCTATTTTCTCAAATATTTCTTTCACCTGGTTGGTTTTGTATGAATATATGTATGCTTGCATTTTGGAGAAATGAATTAAAATAGTGTTATGTTGTCTAAATTTTTTGAAATAGTAAAAATGAGAATTTTATGTTAAAAGAGGGGTGTTAGGCACTTTTAAAACCAAATGGTATATTTAGAATTTTGATTTTTGAAAGTTGAAAATTGAAGCTATTTTAATAGAGTTTATGAGGGTTTATGGTTTTGTTTGAAAAATAGAAGAAATGAAAAAGTAGAATTTGGGTGTTTTGATTTCATATTATTTTGTGGAATGATAGATTTATATAATAGAATTTATTAATTGATTCAAATTGAATCCATTGTCATATAGTTATGGTCATTTGAAGATTGCATGTGAATAGCGATAAAAATGTAAATGTGATAATTTATGTTATGCTATCCATTTTTTGGTATAAATCTAAAATTGGAATTTTATTTCAAAAGTGTGTTTGGTGGGTAGATTTAGACTAGTGGATTTTAGTTTCGTAACTTTATTCTAAATTTGATTTTTGGACTTTTTATGCATTGCACCGTTTTGTGTGCTATCCAGAAGTCATCATTCATCATGTTGTGCATGAATTAGATTTTGATATAAGTTGTCTTTGATACAAACAATATGAATGGAAAATCAGAATGGTTATATGACATTCTGGGTATTTTTATATTTTGGCCCGAAAGTGACTTTTCAAGTTAAAATGCTAATTTTTAGAAACCTTATCGAATTTTGCTAGAAATTGGTATTTTTATGTTTTGAGCTCTTTGCTCAATATTTTTGTAATAGATATAACATAAAACATGTAAAAATGTTTATACCACACATTTATTTATTAGATCATCTTAGGATCCATGCCCTTGGTGATGGGCCAATAGAGCATGTGGTATGTAATCTTCTTGCTTTGAGTGTTTGTTAATTTATGTCGGTGTAATTTTACCTTTGTTATTGTTTTTGCTTCTTCCCTTGTGATGGTACTATCACCCAAAATTTCCTATCATACAAATTTTGGCCATAGGTGGAGTGAAATGAGGCTCCCACAAGGGTTGAGCCCAACGTGTTAGACCATTTTTTGTCATAGAAAAATCCTATGAAAAGGCATATTTCCCTATAGTGTTTTTTGGAATTGTTCTACCCTACTACAACTTGTTTTGGTTTTCACCTAGAATCCATGATGTTTCTTGGTTTTCTCCCCTAGCCTTAAGTGGTTTTCCATGTCAGTATGCTTCAGTTCAGAGAGCATGGTGTAATATGCAAAAACTCCAAGTGAGCCACCTTGCCCTAGTTGTGACGTAGTTTTGGTCTACAAGCTAAATTTATGATGTTTCATGGCTTGTGCCCTTGGCATATGATGGTTCATTGAGTTTCCAAGACCTGGTTAAGGGCGCATGTTTTGAAATGTTACAACCAGGGAGTTATGGCCTGTTTTATGTCGCAGGGTTTTAAAATTATCCAAGCATGAAACCCTGGGTGTTTTCTACTTCTTTGCATCTTCACAGCTCTTCATTGATGTCAAAAATTCTTATCTGTGCATCCTACAGCGAATTGTCATCCACCATGGTGGCCCCAATTTCTTAAAAGGTTCTAAGTGGTCAATTTTTCTAATGTTTTAGCATCTAATTAAGAGGGTTAATGTCCTTTTAATCATATGATTGTCACATGTTTGCAAATCTTAATCCTATTCCTTGTGATCATGCAACAATCATCAATTTACCATAATACATAGTACTTCAAACAAGTGGGTTGAGTTATCATGTTGTGTCGACATGCATGTTTCTCATTGGTTAGGAGACTGTGATGTGTCATGTTGGCTTGGTGACCATTGTGGCAAATTTTGAGGAATGCCTGATCTGCTGGGAAAGAAACTGATCGATGACCATGTTTTAAAATTTGATCAGTTAGCCGTTAGGGCCAACTTTTGAATCTTAGTTGAAGGCTCCATGTTGGTTGGTTGCAGTGAATCATGAACAATAAAGGGGTAGCTCAAAATTGATTTTTCCTAGGATAGTTACAGGTAGAAAATATCTACAAGGATCAAATTTGAACATTTATGATGAACCCAACTTATAGAGACAAATTCATGGCGGTGGTGTGAGGTTTCCAACTTGTAACATCAATCCGTCTTGTTTTTAGATAATTGTTACAATGGGAAAGACATGCAGGAATATATCTGATCAGCTAGGATATTTCAAGAATGCTTTTATGATCAAAAGTGATAGAGTTAGGGTTTCTATTATTCTATGAAAAATCTATGTAACCCTAAAAGTTTGATTCCTGCCCGTGTGTAAAGGAGATGTATATATTAGTCTTTTGGAGATTTTAGAGCTTAGAGTTTACAATTGTAAAAGGATGTTTTACTTTCTTTCTTAGGAGTTATCCATGGCATTTGTTCTGCCCTCTAGCTCTTATAGTTTTTAATCTTTCATTGATTTAGCAGATTCAATAGAGGCTTTTTGTGGCATCTTTTTTTCCCTGAAGTCTTTCCCTTGTCTATATTTTTCTTACTGAATATGATATACTAGCTTTGTTAGAGAAATATTAGAGTTCCAGAGCCCTTCTTTCTTTCAACTTATTTGTTTACTATTGTGTCTCATCTGATTTAGATAGTTTTGTGGATTTTGTTTATCCCCTAGTTGTCTTGTCTCATTGCTATGCCCTTTTGCTGAAGAGAACATTTTCTTACAGGTCATAGTTTGTGTCTTTTGTTTAGACCTCCCTGTGAAACACTTATGCAAGCCTATTTAGGAAGATTGTGTTCTGTTAGATTTGAGAGCTTTCATGTTAATTTGGTCAATATATTGTGTTCATTTCATTTTGGTGTATCACCTAGTAGGATAGTTTGAATTTAGCTATTTCCCTTCAGCATTCCTTGTATCCCTTTCCCCTCAAGAATTTACTTTCCTATCAAGAATAAAATTAAGGTGATTATCAAAGAGGAACCAACCTAGAACCTGGAGGTCTGATCTCAATTTGCATAGGTCCCACAACATAGAGATGATTTCCATGTTATACTAGGTTATCAAGACTAAGAGAGCTTGAATAGGGTGCAAAACTTAGTGTATAGCAATTCTGGCATGCCCGGTGGGAACATCATAAAGAATTTTATCTGCAAAGGTTGTACTATC
Source organism: Chamaecyparis obtusa (assembly GCA_027943335.1). Lineage (NCBI taxonomy): Eukaryota > Viridiplantae > Streptophyta > Pinopsida > Cupressales > Cupressaceae > Chamaecyparis > Chamaecyparis obtusa. The sequence continues at coordinate 71,817 of BSBK01005737.1, forward strand.
TTTGATATATTGATTGCATAACACAAACCTTAGAGAGGTTAATTATCAAGTATATCTAGTAACTCCACTGGTGTAAGGATTCAGGACAGCCTTGTTTAAAGTTTATGAGAAAGATTGAGACAAGGAGCTCAAAGCCCACTGAATTCTTAGAGTTTCCCTCAAAAAGAAAATATAGAGGGAGGTTAACCTAGAAGACATCCCCTATAAGGAGAATACAGTCTACACCACCTGAGACTTCAGAGAGGATACCTTTTCCCTTTCATCTTAGGAGAAGAGGAAGATCTCTAACTAGGGATTTAGAAGAGGATTCAGATCCAACATCAAGTACAACTCATTTAGTTGCTACTCAACAAATTTCAGCCCCTGTAATGGCTTGATAGTTTTCCATTGTAGCTTTCAACCAAGGGAGTCCATTGAATTTCACTCAACATTATGATGCACCCTGGTGGCACTAAAATGTCTACTTAATTTTATAGGTGAAGGAAAAACATCTTTTGAACACATAAGAGATGTGACCACTATCTATAGTATACATAAAATAACTCAGGAGGATGTGTCCACTAAGTTGTTGGTGGCCTCTCTCAAAGGTAAGGCTCTTGAGTGGTTTAGAACTCTAGCAATTGGTTCTATCAATTCATGGGGTGGATTAGGGGATGCATTGAGTAGACACTTTGAAGACAAATTAGACAACTTATCCTTGGTCAAGCAGTTAATGGCCATAAAGAGGGATCCTCAAGAGCAAATGATAGACTATAAAAATAGATTTCTCAAAACATGGAATAGAATTCTAGTCTCCATAAGGCCATTAGCTTATCATGCTTTTTTATACTTCTTGCAAAGCTTGAATAGTTAGACCTCTATCATGATCCAATCTATGGGTGGTACCTCTCTACCCCAAGCTTTTGACATAATTGTCAGGGCTGAAAATTTATTAATCCAAGCAGGCATGATAAAAAGGTGGCCACCCATGCCCATCTTTCCTAGCCTTTAGCCCATCACACCTCTATAAGTACCTCCTTTTACCCCTATTCCCACCATATTAGCACCTCAAGCTAGTACTAGCAGTGAAGAATTAAGGACAAGTTTATCTCAAGAACTATAAGAAATGAGGAATAGTCAGCAAAGTAGTCAGTAATAAATGACAAATCTACTGCAGACTTTAACTAAAGAGGTTACAAACCTAAAGAGGCAAGGGCAAGGAACCAGACTCCCCTTTTAGCCATAAGGTCAAGGTCCTAATCCACAATATTAGAATCAAGGACAACCTTATTAGCAAAATTGGCCACCATACCAAGGAGGTTATCAGGGAAAATGGAAAAAAATTAATCAAAGACTATTCCAGCCCTATAATCCAACACCCCTCAATTCTACAAATCTAGTTAGGGATGTGGTTCCTAGTCAAAATAACATGGCTTTGGACAATGAATGGTGTTTTCCTTGTAATCAACCTCACAATCAGGTCTCATGTTCAAATGGGTGGATGAATCAAGCCCTAATGGCTCAAAATGTCTCACATACTCAATCAGAGGCCTCTTCTAGTGGATCAATTCCACAACAAGAATCACAAGCTGATGAGACTACTCTTTTCAATTGGGAGCAGCAAGACTTCAATGGAGTCAATGGTGAATCTTCCATTGTTGTCAACACAAGATCAAAGAAAAGAGCTCAAGACATGGAGTGAGTAGATTCTAGGATTAAAGCTACTACATCTGTAGAACCACTATAGCCATCTACTCCTATCATATTTAAGAAGGCTCCCATCATTTCAATCAAGGAGGTCCAACTTTCCAAAGAGGTGGAACCCATCATAGTAAAAGCAAAACAAAAAGTACATACTGTGACACCTTTCAACATTGTAGACAACATGAAGAAGGTAAATGTTACTATGTCTATGTGGGACTCTTTGGCTATTCCAGGACAACCTAAGATTTTGAAGAAGGCCATGGGTGAAGTAATAGCTCCTCAACCTACAAATAGTGCAACAAAGTTAGTGTTGGTTAACATTGATCTAGAAAAGGAGGCTCCAAGTAGCAACTCCGAAGAAAATCCCCTGCAAGGTTAGAGCTTAAAACCACCTCCCTTTTATGTATCTTAAATCATTGGAAAATCCTTAGTACATAACTGTATGATAGATAGTGGAGCCACTAGTACTGTAATGCCAAAAAAGGTGGTTGACCAATTAGGACTCAAATATGAAGCCTTCCAAAAGAAGGTTACATAACTTGATGGATCCTTTGTCAATATAGTTGGTGTAGCCAAGGATACTAGTGTGATCCTCCATGCAAGTCCCAATTTCTCCATCCTACTTGATATATATATCATAGATCTCCCTTATTTATTCACCATATGTTTGTCAAGGGATTTTACAGCTAAGATAGGAGGCTATCTTTCTTCTAACTAGTCTCACATGCTTTTCCATACAAGATATGGGACCAAGGTCACCATCAAATCTAAATCATTGGAAGCTCACCATATAGAACCATATGTATCCAATATGATCAATTCAAGTTGCCTTGCACTTGATAGCATTGACTTCCCAATCATTAAAGAGACAAACACTAAGATAGAAAATATCCCTAATATTTTATTTGATGAACTAGAATTAGAAAAGGGTTTAGAGGCCCAAGAAAATGTTATTTGGGATACCGGGTTGGGAAGTTATTTGATACAAGAAAATGGATTCATAGAGCCAAACCTTTTAAAAGTGAGTACTGATTTAGAAAACTAGTGTAATCAGGTTTGGGAATTACTTTTTGATGGTGTCAAAGGTAGACATGGCTCTGGTGGTGATGCTATGCTAGTGTCCCCAAAGGGGGAAAGATACTATATGGCTTTCAGATTTAGCTTCTCCTACACTAGTAACATTGCAAAGTATGAAAGCCTTGTAAATGGACTAGAGTGGGCTAGGAAGAGAGGGCTTAAAGCCCTAAAAGTTTATGGTGATAGCAAGTTAGTAGTCAGCCAAGTGAGAGGGATAAGTGCAACCAAAAATGACACCATGAAAGCATACAAACATAGAGTTTGGGATGCAATTGAAGACTTTTGTGCTTTCAATATTGTTGCCATCCCTAGGAAGTTAAATCAAAATGCAGATAGATAGCTGTTGTTGGGTCTCAGTCTGACATTCCTAATAGTGTTTCAAAGGAAAGAGACTAGTAGCACATTAAAGTGATTTTTAGACCTTCTATTCTAGATAATAATGTCAATTGACAAGTGTTTGACAGTGATGAGAAAATTCTATAGTTCTTGTTTGAAGAGGATGTCTTCTCAGAGCATAACTAGGATAGACTATTGCAAAACTATGGTGACCAAATAATGCAACTCAAGTCAAATAAGATTCCTAGAGGTCTTGTCACCTTATAATTTGTCTTCAAAAAGGATGATCAAGTTAAGAAGAACAAAGCTGGCCTGGTGGTTCAACAAGAACATTGTGTTGAATTGGAGTTGGAACTAGGTAAAAGCTTACAATTTGGAAAGGTAAATACTAATTTAGAGAGGTAGGATTATGCCCAATTATTTAAGGAATTTAGTGATTTATTTTCATGAAAATATGAAGACCTTAAAGGTTTTAATCTGACCCTTTCTCAACACACCATTGAGCTAGAGCTCAATGCCAAACCAATAAGGCAAAACCAAAGGCTTGTTAACCCCAAGCTTGAGCCACTTATGCATAGAGAAGTGCTCAAATTAATAGAAAGTGGTATCATCTACCCCATTAAGAATACTAGTTGGATTTCCAACCTTGTTCCTATTAGGAAGAAGAATGGGGAGTTAAGGTTATGTGTTGACTTCAGGGATCTTAACAGAGCTTCCTTAAAAGACTGCCATCCATTACCCTCTATGGAACAAATCTTGCAATGTGTCTCTAGGTCTGAGAGATTTTCATTATTGGATGGCTATTTAGGATATAATCAGATCCTAGTTAATAAAGAGGATCAATACAAGACTACATTCACAACCAAGTGGGGAACAATGGCATATCAAAAAATTCCCTTCAGTTTGTCAAATGCAGGTGCTACTTTTCAAAAGGAAATGGATATGGCCTTCAAAAGCCTCATGTACAAGTTTCTGTTGGTCTACTTAGATGACATAATTTTCTATTCTAAACATGCAGTAGATCATATCAAACATCTAAGGAAGATCTTTGAAAGGTGTAGAGAATTTGGGATATCTCTCAATCCCAAGAAATGTGTGTTTGCAGTTCATAAGGGGAAATTGTTAGGATATATAGTGTCCAAGGAAGGAATCATAGTAGACCCTAAAAGGATTGTAGCCATCCTAGAGCTATGCTTGCCACATCATAAGAAAATCCTTCAATCTTTCATAGGAAGGATTAACTTTGTTAGGCATTTCTTGCCTAATATTGTAGATTTACTGAAGCCTTTGACATCCATGTTAAAGAAGAGTTCAATCTTAAATTGGACTAAAGAAAGGAAAACTAATTTCAAAGCTATCAAAGAGGCCTTGATAGAAGCCCCTTCTCTATTAAACCCAAACTTCAATAAAGATTTTATCCTTTATGCTTATGGAGGTCATGATGCTATATCTGCAATGTTAACCCAAGAAAATTCAGAAGGATTGGAGCAACCTATCACTTTCTTTACCAAATTTTTAGAAGATTATGAACATAGATACTCTTTAGTGTAAAAACATGTACTTGTTGTGGTAAAATGTCTTAAAAAATTTAGATATATATTGACCCATAGCAAGGTACACTTGAAAGTTGCACATCCAAGTGTCAAAGAATTTTTGCTCTCCAAGGACCTAAATGAAAAGAGAGCTAGTTGGATCACCAAAGTGATGGAGTATGACATTGATATCCAAACCACCAAGCTAGTTAGAGGAAGAGGTCTTTGTGATCATCTACAAGTGGGTGAAAGTTCAAAAAAATTAGAGAAAATGGATGCATCTCTGGTTTTGCATTCTATAGAGGAACATGCCAAGGTTACAGGTTGGTTTCCTAACATTATTCATTACCTGAAGATAGGACAATGTCTTTCAAACATAGATTCATCTAAAAGAAGGTATTATAGATTATAATCTATTCCCTTTGTATTGATAGATGAAGTTCTTTTCAGAAAGGATCACAATGGTGTCCTTTTAAGATGCATTGATTTAGAAAAGGTAGCTAATGTCCTATTTGAATTTCATGATGGACCTTCTAGAGGTCACTTCTCTCCTAGGACTAATACTTTTAAAACAATGAGGGCTAGATACTATTGGCCATCTATCTTCAAAGATAATCATGATTAAATGAGAAAATGTATCAAATGTGCCATGTTTGCAGGCAAAAAATGGCTTGTAGCTCTATCCCTTCAGCCAATCAAGATAGAGCAACCTTTCATGAGATGGGACATTGATTTCATTAGCATGATTAATCCTCCATCTAGTGCATGCCATAAATGGATAATCACTACAATAGATTATTTCACTAGATGGATAGAGGTAGTCACCTCGAAAGAAGCAAATGAGAGTGTTGTCTTAAGTTTTTATGATGACATAGTTCATAGATTTGGCACTCCATACTCCATAGTATCAGATAATGCATTAGCATTCACAGGCCTTAAAATCTCAAAATGGGCAATCAGAAATGGCATTTATCTGAATACAAGTTCAAATTACTACCCTTGGGGTAATGGTTTGGTAGAATCAACTAATAAGAACTTGATTAGGATAATCAAGAAAACTCTGCAAGATAACCAAAAATATTGGCATACCAAATTGAAATCTGCCTTATGGTTAGACAGGATAACCCCAAAGAAGATCATTGGGAATTCTCCTTATGTGTTAGTGTATAGCAGAGAAGCTAAGTTATCCATTTCAACTAAGTTACCAGCTTTAGACTTGGCCACTCAATTTTTCCTATTTGAAGAAGGAGATCCCTTACAAATCAGGTATGCTTAGCTCATGGAGTTAGAGGAACTCAGAGATGAATCCATGAAAGATATGGAGTTCCATCAGATACAAATAAAGAAAAGTTTTGATAAAAGAGCCAGGGCTAGAGACTTCAAAGTTGGAGATGTAGTTATCAAATGGGACAAGTTCAAATCAAAGCCTGGCAAACATACAAAGTTTGATTTCATCTAGGGTGGCCCATTTGTTATCATAGAATGCAAGGAATATAATTCCTTCTAGTTGTCTACTATCAAAGGAGATGCCTTGCCTATATTAGTTAATGGTTTCCACTTGAAGCCTTGTTTTGAAGTTCATCCTTCCTTGTAAATCTCTGTAGTTATGTTTTTTGTCCCTACTTTCTAGATTAGTTTCCCTGCTTTTCAAAAAGTGCTCATGCACATTTTTGTCCCTCCCAATTTAAAGTTCTTCTCTCTATCAAGAAAGTTTGTGTTCAAAGAGATGACTCCTATGCCTAATGTTTTGTGTCAAGGTCACTAGTTTCCATGTCTAGTAGACTAACATCTAACAAAAATCACCAAAATGTTACCCAAAATTTCCTATCATACAAATTTTGGCCATAGGTGGAGTGAAATGAGGCTCCCACAAGGGTTGAGCCCAGCCTATTAGGCCATTTTCTATCATAGAAAAATCCTATGAAAATGCCTATTTCCTTATAGTGTTCTGTGGAATTGTTCTGCCCTACTACAACTTGTTTTGGTTGGCACCTAGAATCCATGATGTTTCTTGGCTTGCACCCCTACCCTTAGGTGGTTTTCCATGTCAGTATGCTTCATTTCAGGGCACATGGTGTAATATGCAAAAAATCCAAGTGAGTCACCCTGCCCTAGTTGTGACATAGTTTTGGTCTGCGAGCTAATTTTTTTATGTTTCATGGCTTGTGCCCTTAGCATATGATGGTTCATTGAGTTTCCAAAGCCTAGTTAAGGGCACATGTTCTAAAATGTTACAACTGGGGAGTTATGGCTTCTTTTATGTCACAGGGTTTTAAAATTGTCCAAGCATGAAACCTTGGGTGTTTTCTACTTCTTCACATCTTCACAACTCTTCATTGAAGTTAGAAATTCCTATTCATGTGGCCTATGGCCAATTGTCATCCACCATGGTGGGTCCAATTTCTTAAAAGGTTCTAAGCTATTAATTTTTCTAATTTTTTAGCATCTAATTAAGAGGGTTAATGTCCTTTTAATTGGATATTTATCACATGTTTACAAAGCTTAATCCTATTCCTTGTGATCATGCAACAATCGTCGATTGACCATAATACACAGCACTTCAAACAAGTGGGTCCAGTTGTCAAGTTGTGCCAACATGTGCATTTCTCATTGGCCAGGAGATTGTGATGTGTCATGTTGGCTTGTTGATTGTTGTGGAAAATTTTCAGGAATGCTCGATCTGCTGAGAAAGAAACTGATCGATGATCATGTTTTAAAATTTGATCAGTTAGCTGTTAGGGCCAACTTTTGAATATTTTTGCAAGGCTCCATGTCGATTGGTTGTAGTGAACCGTGAACAACAAAGGGGTAGATCAGAATTAATTTTTCCTAGGATAGTTGTAGGTAGAAAATATCTACGAGGATCAAATTTGAACATTTATGATGAACCCAACTTATAGAGACAAAGTCATGGTGGTGGCATGAGGTTTCCAACTTGCAGCGAGGTAGATGGATCAAGTTGTCTTGTCTACAGATAGTTGTTGTGATGGGAAAGACATGCATGCATATATCTAATTGGTTAGGATATTTCAAGGAGGCATTTATGATTAGAAGTGATAGAGTTAGGGTTTTTATTATTATATGAAAAATCTATGTAACCCTAAAAGTTTGATTCCTACCTGTGTGCAAAGGAGATGTATATGTTAGTCTTTTTTGAGCTTTTAGAGCTTAGAGTTTACAATTGTAAGAGGAGGTTTTTATTTCTTTCTTAGGAGTTATCTACATTATTTGTTCTTCCCTTTGGCTCTTATAGTTTTTAATCTTTCATTGATTTATCAGATTCAATAGAGGCTTTTCGTGGTATCTTTCATCCCCTCAAGTCTTTTCCTTGTCTGTATTTCTCTTATTGAATATGATATACTGGCTATGTTAGAGAAATCTTGGAGTTCTAGAGCCCTTATTTCTTTCAACTTATTTGTGTACTATTGTGTCTCATTTGATTTAGATAGTTTTGTGGATTTTGTTCATCCCCTAGCTATCTTGTCTCATTCCTGTGCCCTTTTGGTAAAGAGAACATTTTCTTGTAGGTCACAATCTATGTCTTTTTCTCAGACCTCCCTTTGAAACAATTATGCAAGCCTATTTAGGAAGATTGTGTTCTATTAGATATGAGAGCTTTCATGCTAATTTGGTCAATATATTGTGTTCATTTCATTTTGGTGTATCACCTAGTAGGATAGTTTGCTTTCAGTTATTTCTCTTCAGCATTCCTTGTATCCCTTTCCCCTCAAGAATTTACTTTCCTATCAAGAAGAAAATTAAGGTGATTATCCAAGAGGAACGAGCCTAGAACTTGGAGGTCTCATCTTAGTTAGCATAGGTCCCACAACCTAGAGATGATTCCCATGTTATACTAGGTTATCAAGACTACAGGAGCTTGAATAGGGTGCAAAACTTAGTGTATAATAGGTACACCTCATGCTTGAGAATGAACCCTCATGTGGTATGTGGATGTAGGGTGTTGAAACTGCATCCATGATATAGTTGAGTTATGCTCTTATGCTGAGTTTTTAGGGACCTGTACCCTTGGTATTGAGACCAATTAAGTTTACTTAATCCTTATGATATTTATTACTTTTTGAGTCCTTTTGATTTATGTCTTGTTGCATCTTTTTTTTTGGATATGCTTCATCATTATGATGAGATGAACTTTTTAGTATTGAGTAGTGACCATGTTTTTCTATGGATGTGCTTTGTATGCACCTTAGATGTTGGTCCACATGTTGAATGTTCTCCATGTTGGGATTTATTTTTACTTATGTATATAGTGTTGGGTCATGGTTCTCTCCTATGAGCTATGCATTGTTTGGCATGTGTGTTAGCCACCTCCTTTTTTGCATGTTTTCCTTATATTTGTTGTCAGACTACTATCTCAATGAGCATGGGGGTTGGGCCTACAAGTACCATATGGTTGGGAAGTATTTATAACTATACCACTGCTAGGGACTGGTGTACAAAGATGAACTTCCTCAAAATTTAGCACTTAGAGCTTGAGAGCTCATTTATCTCATTGTATTGTATATGTAGGTATATTTACCTTTGATTATGTTTACTTTGATGATGAGTGTTTATCCTCTTTATGTTATTGTTCCTCTTATGATGATTAGAATATATATCTAAACTGTTAGAAGATCTAGATGTTGAATTAGATGTATTTTATGCTTTTAATGTATTTGAGTTCCTACATCCTCGATATACATATTTATGGCACTCCCTAGTGTGGAGTGTTGGATATTTTCCAACAAGATAGTTTGCTATCTATATGTTTGTTACTGATGAAAACATATGGTAAGCAACATGTGTCCAAGCCTGATGGAGAGAGCCTTCAACATATGTTGCTTGGATATGTTATCAGCATGATATCAGAGATGCAAAGGTTGATTTTGAGTAAAGGAAATTATTGTTGGAAGTTTGGCTAAGTTGGTTACATAGATGTTGTCATTATGGCAACATATGATCTACGTGAAGATCGCACAGGTCAAAAACCTAGTATGTCAGAGCGCAATGCAAAATTGTCTAAGTATGAGACAGTGTGTTTTTGCCAGTGATTCTAATGATAATTTTGTTTGGTGATGTTGATTGGAGTAAGTTAAGTGCTTTCATACTTGAACATAGACACTATGGTGACTATTGAAGACTCACCTCATACTGCAAGTCAGTACAGTATGTACTGAAGACAGTGTCAAGCCGATAGGATAGGATATGAAGATAGAATTGATAAAGAGTTAAGGGATTATTTTGTTTATCAAAATAACGACTAAACAATATAAAGGGATGACATCCTAGATGTTAACCCTTGGGTAAAGATGTTTTGTAATATTATAGATTACTAGAAGAGTTATTAGCCTTAATAACTTGTATAAATGTAATTATAAAGTATAGTGATATGATGCGAAATATGATGTATATGTAATAGAAATAGTGAAAGAGTAGCAAAGATATATTGATGCAAGTAGTATAAGGTTATATACCTTGACCTCTTTTCTAATCAATAAATATTGTATATTACTTGTTTGGGCATTGCACTCATCTAGAAATCATATTTTGTACTGCCAACTCCTAACAGGGTTGAGGCTTCTAACAAGGCCTATAGTCCCTTAATCAAGACTAAGACACTATATACATGTAATAGACTCCTAACAGTGTCAACATCCTTAACAAGATACTTTTGATTAGTGGATCTTTGTGGGTACCATCCCCATTGGAGTTTTCCCTTAGGCAGGGTTTCCTCGAGAACAAATAATGTGTTATGGGTTCTTTTGTTTTATTGCTATGCACATTTTTTAGCTTACTATGTTATGTATGCATTAAGATTATCTGTTATATCCATAATTGGGCAAAAGTAAAAATTTTTAGAATACTGATTCATGCCCCCTCTCAGTATTCCCTATTTCAAACAATTGGTATCAGAGCTTAGTTAATTAAAAAAGAATCATTCAAGGAAAAACTAGCAGCTTGAGTAAGATCTCTATGGATATGGATTAGCTATAGATGAATCTTGAATAATCTCTTGAATAGATTGATATGCTTACTGATGAAAGAGACACTCTAAAAGGAAAATATGATGATGCAAAGAACCTCATTGAGAAGCTGAAAAATAAGTTGGAAGATCTAAAATCTGAAAAGGAATCCAAAATTCAAATTGAAGATTGTGACAAAAATTTAGAAAAATGAAATGACATCCTTAAACTATTGGAAATTAGGAGAAACAGATACTGAGAGGGGAGGGGTGAATCATTATCTACAAAAAATTTTATTCAGGTCCTTCATTCTGATTTAACATTCAGTACCTTAGCCGATCAAATAACTTGTATTAAATTGCATAAACAATCATATATGAAAATAACTAATCATCACACTACCAATGCAATCACATAACACAAGTATTTTTTTTACACAGAAACCCTTGTTAGAAGGTAAAAACTATGGTGGGGATGAAACCCACAAATCTTCACTAGTCTACAGATAGAAAGAGTTTGCCTATTAAGGCTACAATTGTGATTACTTCTGGTGATCTTACCCTGTTAGGAGTAACAAAAGATAAACTAGATATACCTAGCTATAGGAGTTTGAAAAAACTATTAAGTGTGCACTCGGTTAAGAGATTTACAATAGGACTGTTAAATCTACTCGATTAAGAGATTTTGAGAATTCTATTACAATTGTTAGAAAGCAATAGAGAAATGTATCTACTCTGATTGACAACTATATTGTCTGATAAAAAATCATATAAGTACTTTATAAATATCACCTTTCTTGTGTACATCTTCTCCTCTGTGATGCTCAGTTTTCCTTGTTAATTTTGAATACTTTCTTTGAATACAATTCTGCTCATTTCTGTCTATTCTTCTTGGCTTTATCTCCTTAGTTCTGTCTGATAAACTTTAGACTTGAAGTAGGCAATGGATTCAAGTGCTTACAACAATATTCCACCTTATCATCCTAATCAACAACCTTAAAAATGATATATACATTCTAAATTTATAGTGTTCTAAATTTTTTAAGCTGTTTGATTTACTTCTGTTAGATTATGCTACTTAACCATGTTCATAGATTATGCCACTTTAACTTTCTCAGTTGATCTATCATTACATGATTTAATCCTTCCTTAGATCTTCCTTGATCTTACTTACGCATGTATCAATCTATTATAACTGTCTATCTTCAAAATTGTGCCTTCACTGATTCCTAGACTATTTCCTGTTTCCCTTGGTAAATGCTTGTCTAGACTGTTCAGTGTGGTATAGAAGGCTCGGTGTATACTGACCATTGGTGTTGGTGAGTATTGATGCTTGATAAACTATCTGGTGCTTTGGTGTATAGTCTTTACCATCTATTTTTTGTAGCTTTACCGACTTCCCTGTCTCCTTATATTTACTGACTAGTGCAATATAAGCAATTGACTGATGTATATGGAGGATTTTGATACTAAGTGGCAACAATAAATGCTCTATAGAGATAAAAATCTCCCCCTTTGGCATTAGTATCAAAACATAAAATGTATATACACAAATTCTTATATCTCCCGACATATACATATACCAAATTTTGCTAAAGTACAATAAGTACTCCCCCTTCTCGGTAGTGTGTAAAGTATACATACTAAAATAAGTATCCATTTGGCATAAACATATATACATTGTCCTTCCCTTTTATACATTTTCTTCCCCCTTTTTGATATAAATGCCAAAAAAATGTAATGTATACTTATAGCTTATAAAAAATGTTCTAATGGGTTTTCTTTAGTGAATCTAAGAGGTTCTCCCATTCCTCTATCAAGTTAGTAAGAGCAAGTTGCTCACAACTGACTTTTGCACACATATCCATAACATTATCCAACTGTTACCCTAATTTTCCTATGCATTCAAAGTTGGCTAAACTTATTCCAAGATTTTTGTTTTTCCCCTACTAAGCTCCCCTGAAAATTTCATGACCTCATGTTTTTCCCTTTCGTCTCTGCAATTTATTTTGGTCCATGCTCTACAAGTTTGAATATTAAAAAAAGTAGCCATTATATGCCAAAAAACCCTAAAAACCTTAAGTCTTGTTATAATTTTTTGTTACTTTTTTTGGCAACTTAAGTCCTAGTTTATCCACGTGCATAATTCATTTCCTTCAGTCGCTAGTTCTCTTATTTCCCTGAGGGTTAGCTTTTCCCTTCGGCAAACCAGCGACTAAAGAAATGATAGTATCTCTTAATGCTTGGTGGCATCGATAAATTTTCCCTTTGTTCACATGCTCACATGATAAATTGGCAAGGTTCTAAAATATTTGGTGAATGGGTGAATAAAGTGTTCATGGGATCTTAGAATAAAGTAGTGAATCTCTAATTCTTTCAGTGACTCAGCAAAGGCTTGTGTTCACTTGTTCTCATACTGTAACCCATGGTTAATTGAGTATTCTGTGAATTGGATTTTGCCTTTGTTCTCATGTTCACCAGATATGATCAGGGTTAGGCTAACCTTTCAGTGACTCAGAGAATGCTTTGTCACTGATTCACGTGATCCAAGTGGAGTTAATTCTGTAGGAGATTGTGTACCTTCTAATCCAATGGTCAGCATAATTTTGCATGGAGTGTGTCAGAGGTATAAGATTATTAGACTAGCCATTGATCTTCTTGTGTGGGCCCAGAAGATTTTCTCAATGCTTTTGGTGGTAAAGATAAGATTTGGCAACTCTGATAAGTTTTCCTATGTTTGCTCATTCATGAAAGGATTTAACAGTGTATGAGATGATTTGGCGATTCAATGAACACTTTGTTCACTAAATTTCAAAATGAACTAGCGATGACTTGAAACATTCAGTGAATAAGAGACTCCTTTCAGTCATGTGTTTGCTAGATAAACCAAAAGAGTAAAAGCTTGCCAAGATTGTGGGGTCCCATTTGGAATGATCGGATGGTTGGCGTATCTTCAAAAGGGTAGTGTCAGAGCTATGTGAAATCACACCAACCATTGATTCTTCCAAGTGTGCAGCACTTCACATGTCAGGTGGGTCCATTGCCACATTTTCTGACTTGGTAGATTTTTGTTGATCCACATATGCTGCGTTGAATTTGTGTCAGTGGTCCTATGGGGCCAAAGGTTTCTAAAGTGGTTAAGGTGTGGATGGATTGTGTGGATCTCATTATACTAGAGGGTGAAGCTACTCATAAGTTAATGTCATGGTATAATGATAGCCATTGGATGCTCTTCTTAGTGACGTGGGCCCAAAACTTGTCAGTGGGGTCATCGCTTAATGAGATCAACAGTAGGTGTATGATCTGAAGGAAGATTCTGAGGCTATAAGGGCATGAGACTAGCCATTAGATTAGAATTGTAAGCACCTAAAAATGGACAAAGATTAAATCAAAGGAAATGGAGGCAAATCAGATGAATCAAGGATAATAATTGAATCAATCAAATCATGATGCATAATTAGCCAATCAAAATAAAAATCAAATCCTAATATAATATCAAGCAAAATTGAGAGCACTTTAATCAAGTGCAATCACATTAAAATACAATTAAATTAATTAATTGTATAGTCTCGGATTTAATTAAATACAACCCATTCAAGGGGTACATGGCTAAACAAAATCAATTAAAACAATTAATTAATCCTATTTACTCTCAACAACCCAAAAGGAGAGGAAATCAAATCAACTAATAAAATGGGAGGAAAGGCACTCACATGGATCGGGCGAAAGTGAATCTCATTCACTCAAAGTAGAAAAAGGATCTCAACCATCCCTCTTGTCTCCTTGTCCCATGCCTTAGGGGACACAACCCCCAAAAAGTGGATCTCAAACCCCAACCCAAAGCCTAATCATGATCAAACTAACCACACCCCCTCACATTGGGAAATCTATAAAAGGGAGGCCCATTCCTTCATAAAAAGAATCCACATATATGAGAATTGCATTGAAACTCTTGCAGTTTGAGCTTAGGAAGGCATTTGAGAGCTTGGGGCATTTTACTTTGATAATTGTTAGCTTAGCTTGTTTGTTTATCCATCATTCTCATATTAGAACTGTCATTAATGGAGCCTTGTTGAGAGCAATCCATTAACACTTCTAGTTAGAGAGCCATGAGATGCTCAAATTAGTCTTTATTTTGCTAAGTAGTTGCTCTATTATGCTTTTGTGGTTGTATTGTAGTTTCTATTTGAATATATATTGATTAATCCCAATCTCATGAAGGCACATTCCCTAGTGTACAAAATGGCACCCACCATGGGGCAGAATGCTCTACTTTACTAACCATACAGAAATTTTCAATTATTTCTATTTCTGCACACCTTTTACTCTTGGGTTTTTTAGGAAAGGGTGCTTTTTCTAATTTAAGGGGTGCTTCTGAGACACAAAACAATGCTTTCACACTCTATTCCAGCGCTTCCGCATTCTATTTCAGTGCTTCAACAGGGAATTTGTGCACCTTCAAGACATTAAGCAGTCCTTTTGAAGGGCGCTTTTACACTCTGTTACGGTGCTTCTACAACAAATTTGGGCGCCTTTGCGAAGATCTCCCATGCATTTTAAGATTTGATTCTTGTTTGAGCGCTTTTACTGTATCAAATAGCACTTTTTTGACATAATTGGGCACTTTTGCGTATTATTGTAGCGCTTTTGCACTAATATTACCACTTCTACATATTAAAGTAGCGCTTCTAAAAATTATTTGAGCGCTTTTGTCGTTTCCTGTTGTTGTTAAATAGGTGCTTTGAATTTCCTCTAGTGCGCTTTTTCTTCATAAAATAGTGCTTTTAAGCAATTTTTGTGCGCTTTTACCTTTGTTTCAAATTTGACTGTGGAAAAATGATTTTGTATTCTGCAGAATGACAGGGCATAAAAAGGTGCAAAACCCCAAGGCTAGATTTAATCAGGAAGACAAAACCTTGGCCAAAAAGATCAAGAAGGAGAACATAGCATATATCAAAGCGGTTCTTGAAACAACACAAGAAGAGGATAATCAGGTATATCAAAAATACCTTTCTGTAATTGAGGCTTATAAATAGAAATATGCTTCATTAAATTGGATTTTTAGTCCTTAAGTTCAATTTGTGCTTAAAAATCTGTTTAACGTTCATTTCGTGAATCTTTGTGTTGTTCCTTTTAAGTTTAGTTTCCCTTCACTTTGAGTGCTTGTGCTGACTAACTTGTTGGAGGATAAGCACATGGGAAGGAGCTATTGCTAAGGTGAGTAAAACAATGTAAAATCTCAAAAATTCCCCTAGCCTAGGCTAGCTACGAAAAAGAAAGGTACTTATCTTTTCAAGCTTGCATTTGATCAAATTACGACATTCATTTATCATAACTTGAGATTAATTAGGAAATGAATATCACACTTCAATTTTAAGAATCTCTTTGTTATGAGATTGGGAAAGAACCCTCATGTTTTTGGAGTGTTTGGAACAAAGAAAAGGCAATAGGGATATGCTCTTCACCTTTTAAGGTGAATCGAATTCCCAGACTTGTCCTACTAAGTTCATTTCTTGTTTTCCATGAATATGATAGAGCAATAGTAGATCGCCTCCTGAGTTTTCCTTAGCAAGGCTGATGAGAGGGACAACCCAAAGTGCGATACACTCACTTTTGCCACGGGAATCCAACCCACTATAAAATGAAATGCATACATCCTTAATGGGGTGTGAGACAAAAGGACTTTAATTTTTTGAACTTTCTCTAGTAGTCCTCATGGATTGCACAAAATTGCATCTCGGTGTGTGTGGGAAGCCCCTTAACATACTTGGGGGATGAAAGATTAAAATCCATTTTGAACGGAATCTAAAATAAAACCTTGTTAAAAATAGTAAGACTACCTTGTAGAGCCATGTTTACAAGCCAAATTGTGCTAAGGTAGGTGCTTGAAGTGTTCTCTTGTGCAAAACCCATGATAACATTCTACAAATCAAAACACCTTATGTTTAAAAGGGTAAAAGAGACAAATGAATGTGTGGTTGTTGTGTTTGAAAGACATACACAAGTGAGAGATATGCATTTAAAATCATCTTATCTTTTAAATCTCTTCATTTAATCAATCAACAATCCTAAGATCAAAGACCCCTTGGAGAGAAACCATTGTTGGATGCTAGTTTCCACGCGATCTCAAGCATATAGAGTATCATTACAAGGTGATAGTGTTGTGGTAGAAAGAAGAGAACCCGAAATTGAGTATCAAAGTGTGTTTCAAGGTCATGATCAAGAGGACCTTGTTCTGAATTTATTCGAACAAAGACTTGATGATTCGGATAGAAATTCAACATCCCATAATTTTCAACAAGGGAGCAACGAAAATATCAATAACACCAACAAAGGTCCAATGGATACACTTGAAGAAAAATTTGACAAGGCTGCCCAAGACTTAGAATTCTTAGAAGTTATGGAGAAATTAATAGATAGGGATAGAGAGAAATTTTTCCTAAACCTAGCACAGAAGGGAGTAAAGCTTCCTCATGACTTCGACATAGACCAGCTTAAGAAAAACCAAGAGCCAGATGATCCAATGAGTGCTATGAATAAGAAAATAATTTCCTTTCAAGAACAAATAGATACCCTAAAGAAGGTGGCTGAACCAAAAACCTTCTCAATTGAAGATTTATGTCCTTTTCCATTTGACAAAGGCTTAGCTATGGTGTCATTTCCCTTCAATACCATTTTTCCCAAATATGATAAATACATGGGTAAAACAGATCCCCAAGATCACTTGAGAGAATTTTGTGCCCTAAGTATAGAGTTCATGCATAACGATACATACCTAATGAGACTCTTTCTTAGGAGCTTAGGAGGACCTGCAATGGAGTGGTTTTCAAAACTACCTCCCAGAATCAAGACCTTTGAAGAGTTTGCTTCAAAGTTTGTAACCCATTACTCTTACAATATTGAACATGAGATAACAATGCTCAAGTTATGTGATACCAAGAAAAAGGAGGGAGAGTCATTCTTAGGATTCTTACAAAGGTGGAGGACTATTTTCGCAAGGTATCCACGCACTATCCTTGAAAAAGAGAAGATGGAAATCTTCACTAATAGCTTAACCGCTGAAATGAATTATCGATTATAACTTCAATGTCCTCCTACGTTTGAAAAACTTATTGAAAATGGAGTTAAAATTGAAGAGGTCTTGGTCAAGAGAGGAGAGGTTAAATTATTCAAAGACAATAAATCCAACAACAACAACAATAACAATAAGAATAATTATGTCCCAAAATATTTCAGTAATCAAGGGTCCAATAATCATAATGACAAATCAAAACCTTGGACTAAGAATAACAATAAAAACATTGTCAATGATGGCGTTGTAGAATCATGTAACCTAAAGTCTACCCCTTTTGTTATACCTTATGGAGCAAATTCTTCAAACAATGTGAATCAAACAAGAAAAGCTCCACATAATTGCAACAATTCCAATACTTCCAACAATAAAACTTGGGATAAGTCAAAATCAAACTCCAATTACAATAAAACAAAATTCACATACTTGGGTGAACCTTTGGAGAATGTGCTACAAACCTTGTTGGCTGGTCAAGTCATCACGTTACCTGAAATCTCAAGTTATGAACCTCAAGTCAAGCCGCATTGGTGGAATGAATCTCATCATTGTGAATATCATCAGAAAAGAGGTCATCCAACCAATGAATGCATGCAATTGAAACACTTAGTACAAGGTCTAATTGATAATCACATGATTAAAATTGAAGGACCTCAAAACAATGAGGATCATACGGCCTATAAGAATCCCTTTTTGAACCATGAAAAAGGTGAGTCATCCAATGCAAACCAAAATCATAAAAAGGGTAATGATAAAGTGAACTTTGCTCACACATATGATAACATCATAAATACCTTAAGAGAAGATGATCAAAGCATAAATGCCGTTATAATAAAATGCAAGTCAAGGGAAGAATCAGTCAATGTTGTCACTAGGGGGCAAGCATCCAAAGTTGTCATACCCAATAATGTTCCAAGAGTGGTGATATCAAACCAAGCATCTACATCATCATCAAAATAGTACAACCTGGTAGACCAATTACAAAGAACTCCCGCTCAAATATCTATTCTTGAGCTACTCAAACTATCACCAACCCATAAGGACATTTTAGAAAAGGCCTTGTTGGAAACAAATGTGCCTCTCACTTTGGAGGTAGATAAATTCCAAAACATGGTGGGAAATTTGATTGCACCTCATTTTTTATCATTCTTGGAGCAAGATGATATGTCTCTTAATCATCCTCAAAATCTGCCCTTGCATATAGAAGTGTTGATCCAAAAACATAGGGTGAAAAGAGTCCTCATAGATGGAGGGGCTGGCCTAAATATTTGCACTCTTAGTTTGGTAAAAGCCTTATGGTTTTATGAGGAGGCTATTGACCCAAGCAAGAAGATAACCATAAAAGCCTATGATGATGAAGAAAGAGCATCAAGGGGAGTCATAGTTTTGCCCATAAGAGTTGGTCCCATGCAAAAGGAGACCCTATTCCAAGTATTGGACCTAAAATTGACTTATAATATTTTGTTAGGAAGGCCATGGATCCATGAAACATAGGTCATTCCTTCAACATACCATCAGTACCTAAAATTCCCATATCACGGGAAAGAGATAATGGTAATTGGGGACCTCAACCCCTTTCAATATTGTAATAATGTCAAACCTATAAATGATTCATTGGTTCCACATAATACTGAAGGGTCCCTATTCCATTAAATAGAACAAGGCCAAAGTTCTAATGGTGTTCCTTTTTTGAAAGGAAAGGAAAAGATGGAAGAAGAAATTGTTGTTGAAAATATTCCAAAACTCATTAACCAATCTACATCGGCTAAGGGAAAGGAGAAGGTTAATGAGAATAACACTTTTAGTGAAGAAGAAAAAGAGGAATCTACTAAAGCTATCACAAGATATCTTCAAAAAGAAAATGAAGATTCCTTATCAAAAGAGGCCATTCAAGTGTCTACCAATAAAGCACACTATCAAAAGATGGATAAAATGATGAAAATTTTTGATAAGTAGTGTAAAATCAAACAACAAGGAGTAGGTGAGTATTCCTTATCAATGATGGATCTACCCACATCACCAAAGTCCTTTGGAAAGCCTCCAAGTCTACCTCATAGATATAAGGAGAACTTTTTAAGGGAAAGTACTTCATCTACCATAGATGAAGAAGATAATGCAATTCTAAACTCATTGTACAAAGATGAAGAATCAAGTACCCACGTTGAACACATTCAAAATTCAAACATTCCCACACATCAATATGGGAAAGGATTTGCAATGATGTAAAAGATGGGTTATAAGGGTCAAGGACCTTTGGGTGTGAGGAATGAAGGGCTAATTGAACCCCTAGAGTCTACATGGCATGATCCCAAGCAGAAAATAGGTTTAGGATATCTTGAAGAAGGATATACACAAAAACATTATCCCCAAGTATATGATCAAATACTCCAATTGGAATCTCATAGTGATGAGGATTCTAATGAATGGGAATGGGAGACTCTATCAGATGAGTCATGTCATGATAAGGGCATTGATGTTATCCATACCTATGCCCCTATTGAAAACAAAGGACTAATGGCGGAATCAACTTCAAATCAAGCATCTAGTTCTAGCCAAGTAACTCCAAATAATATACCAAGCATAGAAATTGAAATAAATAAATGGGTAGGTGAGCCATATGCTCCCTCATGGAGACCTACTATGGAAGAATCAAATGCTAATTTTAATCCACATGAGTTTTATCCAACAGAAACCATAGTGGAGTCTAGTGAGGAGGATTTTGATCCTTCTTCTTTAGAGCATCTAGCGGAAATTCATGTCAGAGATTTTGGAGATACAATGTACGAACCTTCCAATAATGAGATAAAAATTGTAAACCCCATTGAAACAAATCCATGTGTTGATCCATTAACCCTCATTCAACCAGACCTAATCAAATGGGACACCCTTGAACCCAGTACCTTACCAATTTTCTTGAATGACAAAGTGTTGTCCCAATACCTCAACGCGGTTGAACCTTCATCTACAAAAGAACATCAAGAAAAAATGGTCAAAAGGAGCATCCAAACTCTCAATCTGGAAAAAATTGAAAAAAATGAAAAAGATATAAAAGGAAAAAATCAAGTGTTGAAAATAGCTTTGTGGCAACATTAGATTCAAGAGAAAAAAGAAAGAAAAAAAGGATGTTTCTAAAGGTGAAAACCCAACTGTGGCACCTTTAGAAGGGATTTTTGATGTTCTACTAGATCACTATGAAGAAAGATCTCCGATTTTGATCGAGCCAATAGAAAAGATAAACATTGGATCAGAAATAGAACCAAGGGTCATCCAGTTAGCATCATCCCTCTCAAGAAAAGAAATAACCAAATTCATCAAGTTCTCTAAGGAGAAACAAGTTAACTTCACATGGTCCTATGGTGATATGCTAGGTCTGGACCCAAACTTGATAATGCACCATCTCAATGTGAAAGAGGGAGCCAAACCAATCAAGCAAAAACTAAGGAAAATGTACCCTCATATTGCCCTACTTGTCAAAGTAGAGTTAGAGAAGCTATTAAAGGTGGGATTTATCAGAACCATTGGTTATGAACAATGGATCTCCAGCATAGTGCCGGTATCAAAACTAGATAAGTCAATCAGAATCTGCATAGACTTTAGGGACTTAAACTTGGCATGTCCTAAAGATGATTTTCCATTACCTAGCATTGATGCTATTGTAGACTTAACAGTAGGACACTTCATGTTTTCACTCATGGATGGGTTTAGTGGTTACAATCAGATCAAGATAGCCCTTGAAGATCAAGACAAAACAACCTTCACATGTGCATGGGGCACATTTTGCTGGAATGTCATGCCTTTTGGCCTAAAGAATACCAGGGCAACCTATCAAAGAGCCATGACTATGATATTCCATGATATGATCCATAGATTCATGGAGGATTATGTGGATGAAATACTAGCTAAGTCACATTCAAGGAAAGAGCACATGCATATCTTGGTGAAAATCTTTGAAAGGTTAGAAGAATTCAAAGTAAGGCTTAACCCAAAAAAATGTGTTTTTGGAGTCTAATCCTGCAAACTTCTAGGTTACATTGTGTTAGTAAAAGGAATAGAGGTTGATCCTACTAAGGTGAAGGCCATAATGGAGATGGAAGCTCCTAAAACTATTAGTCAAATGAGATCCCTACAAGGAAAGATACAATCCATCAGAAGGTTTATATCTCAATTGGTGGAAAAATGCCACAATTTCAATCAACTCTTGCATAAAGACACAATATTCCAATGGGATGAAAAATGTGAAGATGCTTTCAACCTACTAAAGACATACCTTATGACTCCACCAATATTAATGCCACCAATTCAAGGCAAGCCTTTGATCTTGTACATTTCAGCAACAGGGGTTTCATTGGGGGCACTCTTAGCACAAGAGGATGACAATGGAAAAGAAAAGGCAATCTACTACATTAGTAGAACCTTAGTCAAATATGAGCTAACTTATACCTTCATGGAAAGGGCATGCTTGGCTATAGTTTTTGCCTCTCAAAAATTGTGCCATTGTATGCTAGCCCACAAGATAAGGCTCATTGCTAAAATAGATCCCTTGAAATATCTGCTAAGCAAAACTGCATTGAATGGGAGATTGGCAAAATGGGTGATGATCCTAAGCAAATTTGATATAGAATATGTTGATAGAAAAGAAATTAAAGGGAAAGTCATTGTAGACCAATTAGCAGAAGCACCACTTCATGCCGATCATCCTATACATGTTGAGTTCCTAGATTCAGAAATTGTGAATGTAGAGGCAAAAACATGGCAACTTTACTTTGATGGTTCATACACTCACCAAGGATCAGGAGCGGGCATACTTCTAATTACTCCTCAAGGCTCCACTATCCCAAAATTGTACAAATTTATATTTCCATGTACAAACAATTTAGCAGAATATGAAGCCTTGATTATGGGAATTAAGTTAGCATTAGAATGGAAAGTGACAGAACTAAAAGTATATGGAGATTCACAATTGGTCATATATCAAGTCAATGAAGAGTATCAAATCAAAGATGACAAATTAATACCTTACAAAACCATGGTGGATAATCTAAAGAAATATTTCACAATTATCACATTTGAGCAAATACCTAGGGAAAAGAATAGAGCAACGGAAGCTATGGCAACATTGGCTTCACTTTTATAGATGCCTGATCAAAGTGCTCGATATGAGTTCTTGGTAGAAGAAGCAATTCAACCTGCGTATGACCCAACCCATCCTTGTACTATTTTCCTACTTACTACAACTAATTCACCTTGGTATGGACCAATTTACACCTATTTGAAAGACCAAACCCTTCCTATCAACCAAACCTGAAACCAAAAAAAGAGTTTCATTAGACAAGCCTCGAAGTACACTATAATCTCTAAAACATTGTATCAAAAAAGTCTCGATGGGATGCTCCTTCGGTGCTTAGAAGAGGAAGAATCAAACTGAGCCTTACGAGAAATTCACGAAGGAATTTGTGGATCACACTCAAACGGGTTATCATTAGCCAAGAAACTCTAAGGATGGGATTTTTTTGGCCTACCATGGAAAAGGATTCTTGTAACTTTGCAAAAGTTTTCCAGAAGTGTCAATTTCATAAAAATTTGATCCATGCACCAGCACAAGAACTCCACCCAATGACTACACCTTGGCCATTTTATCAGTGGGGTCTAGACCTAATAGGAATGATTTGTCCCCCATCTTCCAACGGGCATAAATTCATCATCATAGCCACAAAATACTTTACTAAGTGGGTGGAGGTTGTACCCTTATCAAGTTCAAGAGGCAAATAGATCTCCTTGTTCATCCTAAATCATATAATTTGTAGATATGGAATTCCTCATGCCATCATCACAGATAACGCAAAGCATTTTCAGAACAAAGACTTAACGGAGTTATGTACCAAATTTCACATGATCCATCACTCATCTTCAATCTATTGCCCTCAAGGTAATGGACAAGCCGAAGCCACAAACAAAAATATATTGAAAATCTTAAAGAGAATAGTGGATAATTCTGGTAGAGATTGGCATATCAAGATCAACCCAGCCTTGTGGGCTTATAGAACAAGTATAAGGATGCCAACAGGGGCTACACCCTTCTCCTTAGTCTTTGGAACAGAAGCAATTTTTCCCTTAGAAGTAGAACTTCCATCCTTAAGGATATCCATGCATGGGTTGATTGATGAAGAGGACTATAGAGTTGCTAGGTTACAAGAACTAGAACTCTTGGATGAAAAATGGAAAGAAGCCTTTGATCATCTAAAGGTGTACCAAAATAGAATGTCAAGATCATACAATAAACACATCAAACTAAGGACATTCCAAATAGGTGACCTAGTGTTGCGATAAAATCCCAAGAACCAAGCAGAATGGGAAAAGAAAGGAAAATGGGAAGCAAACTGCTTAGGACCATTTCTCATTGTTGAAAATTTTGGCACAAGCACCTACAAGCTATCAGATTGTGATGGCGAAGAACTACAAGAACCCATCAATAGCATACACCTAAAGAGGTTCTACACTTGATCAAGAAAAAGAGTATAAAGAGTATCAGAGGGCAAGCATCATGGTTTTTTGTACATAGTTCAATAGAGATCTTGAAAATCCCAAAAACATTTGAAAAATTGAAAAAGAAAAAAAGAAAAAAAAGAAAAAAAAGTGCCTTGGTGAAAACCTAGCAAATAGGCGCCTTGGTAGCAAAAAAAAATAAATTGAAAAAGCTTTAAAAATAGAAAAAGAGCTTGATCCATTCAATCGGTGAAAACCTGGTAAACAGGTGCCATTGAAAGTCCAAGTCAGTTTCATACTTAGAAGGTCACCTTGTAAATATTGCATTCGCTAGCATTTGTATATAGTGCATAATAAAACCCCATAGTTGCATTTGCAAATACCTCATTGATAAATTGTCCTAAGTCCCATGAACAAAATCAATATCAAACTAGGGGCAATGTACTCTAAAGGAGAAAGGATTCATTAACAAGCATTATTCAATCAAGACATCGATTCATCACATTCAGAAGAGAACACTTAATCAAATCTACATCTAATCCAATTTGAGCCTAAAAATGACACATTTGATCTAGGAACTGAAATGACCTTACCCTTTATCAGGATTAAAAGTATGAAATGGATGGAACTACACTTGCACTATGGATTTGAAAAACATTGCAAAATCTTTCTAAAAAAATGTTGACTTAATTGGTGAAATCATTCCTTTCTAGCAAATTGATGAAAGTTTTAGACTAGACAAGCTATGATGAAAGGATGATATTTTCTTGATTTCTAAATGAATGTCTTAAAATCAAAGTTTTAAATCATATATTTGTCTAATGACATGATCATCAAAGAATCATCGAGGACTTGTATATAGCATGAAGTGGTGATTTCTTCTTGTTTACGCAAAAGGATCTCTTGGCTATTTTGATCTTCAATATCATGATACCAACATCCATTTGAAACATAGAATCCAACAAACTCGGTATTCACCCTCCGCTAATTGCTTTCGATCAATGATAGTCCTACTAAAGAGACCAATGGGAAAGAAAATGGGACAAGTATTCATACCATCATAAGTCAACTAGTGATGGTTGTACTAAATAGGATTCCCAAAACACTCAATGATGATTCTAAGTTCTCCAAAATTTTGAATAATGACAGTTAGCTGCATTCATTTTAGATTAAGTGAATTGTATATATTGTTTTTCTTTCCTTAGCCTAGATTTTCAAGAGGAGAAATTCAATCAAAAAGTGGGGGAGGGGGGTGAACCCAATCAAACAATCAAAAGATCATAAAAAATCAATTATATAGGATTGAGTGTGTTGGATATCAAAAACAAAGTGCATTGCATTAGGTCATTTGCATTGATTAAATCATTATCATTAAGTCATTAAAGTGCATTACATTAGGGCATTTGCATTAAATCATTATCATTCATTTGCATTATCATTAGATTGCATTCATCAAGAAACATTCATTAAGTACATGGCATTAGTTAGAAATCACTCATTGCATATCATTAAGATCATTTAGCCAATAAAATGCATCATAAGAGTAGTACTAGTCATTCATATTACATATATCATTATCATTGCATCATTAGTCATAGACAGTCATCCGATTACATTTTCATATCAAGGAAACACTTTAGAATAGATTCATTATCCATATAATATCCATCAATTAACATAAAATAAACATCATGGCATCCATCTATTCTATGTCATATATAAGACACATCATTTCATCATTAGGACATATGCATACATGAGAAAATATTTTTTGGCAAGAATAAACCAAATCATATAAGAATCATATAGCTGCATATCATATCAAACATCTATAAAGAACTCCAACACATGATGACATCAGATATAATCCAATCAATCAAAGAAAGAGTCTATGGTATCACTATATTAATGTACATCACATCAAAGTCTCTAAACATGATTAAAAAAAAGGCAATATCAAGAAATCAATGTCTATCAAATATCAGAGTATCAACATAACATAAACATCAACCAATCAAAACTGATATCACATAAGATCCAATGTCTTGATACTCATAAAAGAAGCATCACACTCTAGCAAGAGAATCACCATCATCATCCTAAGGACTAGGTGCACCATCTGGTGGATGGCTCGAACTAGCCTAAAGTCCATGCTGACTCATGGCTGCCATAAAGGCCTACATCATCAAACTCATCTGAGATACCTGTGACTGAATAGAAGATATCTAGGACTATAAAATGGCAACATCTGATGCTGATGCTGGTGGAACACCTTGCACTGCTGAAGTCTATGGAAATGGAGTATAAGAAGATGGAGCTGATGTCGATGGATCACCGAATATAGGAACAAACTGAGAGGTAGAATGCTGTGATGATGAGGAAGGCATCAAAGAAGAATAAACTCCCTGCGCTGTCAAAACAGCTGTAGGAACAATAGGAGGAATAGCAGGTGGGCCCTATGCCTAATCAAGTAGTACCTATGCAATCCCTACATCAATCAATCTCTATGCCCTAGCTCGAGGCCTCTGAATGGCACCCCTAGCCACCTGATGTAGTAACCTGTCAACTCATGCATCCCCACCTCGATCCCCAAGAATAGGAATAGTCGCTAAAACTAGCATCTGTACTCTACCCACTCTAGCTCCATGCTGACCTTGCCATCCATGACGACCCCTAATCCATCCACCTCCACCATCATCTCCTCCATCATCATCTCTGCCATCATCTCCTCCATCATCCCCATTTGATAGCTCCTCAATGCTAGGAATCCTCTCAGCAGGATCAGTAAATCTTGGGAAAGGGTACTTATGTAGCCACACTGCATACTCATTTGTGATCCCTGTATCCATAACCTATGACTTGGGATTCCAAGGCTGATACCCCAGATCCTAAATCTCTTGCACATTTGTACCATAATCAACGCAAGGACCCCATAGTGGTCTCTCATCCTGTACCTGTGCATACATTGCCACTCTGTGTGGCATATCTTGGATACGTCTGTACTAGCAAAGCATATGTCAGAAGTAGAATCTCTTAATAACAAAGTTAGACCGACCAAGCATCCAACAAGGACTAACCATATATGGAAGCTCCACGTCATCCTCAGGCCAAACCTCACATCCCAGATAAGGGTGCGAAATCACACTGTCGATGTGATCTATTCGACGGTGCCAGTAATCAAGCTTCCCCATATGGGTCTGCTTGATGATACCACTATACATCCATGCAAATGGCCATCCGACCGGATGATCTCATGTAGTAATAGGGTGTGACACTGGAAGGTGCTCCCAAGTCCATAACTACAATAAAATGGCTCCTGTAGTCAAGGTGGTGGAACATCTGTACACAACTATGTGTAGCTCATGATATAACTGTGCCAACAAACATGATCCCCAATCAAAATGCTAAGGATCTGCCATCAAGTCCTCTAAAATAGGACCCCAACCAACAACAAATCCATGTCCCCGTCAATTTGGAAGCAAGAAACCACCGATCAAAGTACTAAGAATAGCTAGTAACATAGGAAAGGATACAAACTAAGCCCACTGTATGTGCTGGTCACCAATCGACTGATCACCAAATACCCGACGACAAGTTGACCCATCATACTGTGATGCCCAAAATTTCAGGGCAAAACACAACCACCAAATTTTTTTTTAAAAGGATAAAAGTGATAGTGTTAGCTTTATTCTATAGGGAGGTTAACCAATTCCCGGATAAGCTCATATCGAGACCAATAAGTTTGTGATGGTAAGATACCGACTTATGATACTATCGAATATGAATTAATATGAGTTCAATTAGTACTTACAAATTATTAATTAATTTCTAAATATATATAAATACTAATTAGATCTATATTTACGTCGTACCCATTTAATCAATGTACTTTTTTAGCTAATTAAAACATCTAAAAGGGTAACATTAGTTAATGTTTATAATTAAATATTTTATGTATTATTAATTAATAATTATAATATAATAATTAATTAATATAGTTATTAATCAATTATTAAATTATAATATATTAACTAATAATATGAGCAAACCTTTTTGATAATAAAATTGCTTTACATAAAATCTATCTAATGTTATTAATAACACATGAATCTCAAAATAACATATTTAATTAAAATCCTAAACTATCTTAACAATTTACTAATTAATCTTATCTTCAAAAAATCCTACTCAAACAACCTATCAAAACAATCTACTAAATATCCTACTCATACTATCTACCCTATCTCCCTTATTAACTCCCATCTCCCCTTTCTATTCTCTCCTCATCCACGTGCCATGAGGAGTCTATAACCCAAAAAGGCTAAGGGGGTGCAAATTAAGGAGGATGAGGTGTGCTTTGGGTGGGGGATTCAATAATTAGCAAGGTTTAGAGTGCCCACCTACCCATTGCAAGTTTCAAAACAAAGGAAACTTTATAACAAGTTTTTATCTTCCTCCAAAAGCTGTGTGGGTTGAAGACCAGATTTAAAAGCTAACCAAAAAAATGGACTTGCTGATGTGTCACCAAGGACACCATCCCATCCATGAAAAGGTTTGGAGAATAATGACAAAGACTTGCACCCAACACCTGCGCCTAGGGGGAAGACTTTTATAAAGGTAAGTGTTGATATTTTTGGATAATGTTTATTTTATTGCTTTGACATAAGGTGGTAGGTTTAATTAATATAAAAAGACTGTGGTAAGGATTTTTTATGGGATTTGTATCGTAATAAACAAGCTCTCCCCATGTAGGCAACCGTAGCAGTCGATACACATCCTCAGGGGTAATGGTCATCTCACCCATAGGAAGGTGGAATGTGTTATGGTTTGAGTGCCAACGCTTAGCCATAGCAGTGATAAGGCCTCGATTCATGCAGAATCAAGAAAGGTACAGTAGGAAAGACAAGCTGCACTGCGTAATATGTCGATGCTCAACAACACTTAGAGCAGGAATCATGTCCCATGACAATGGGTATGAACCCCAAATGCGTAAGGAACCAAGATCCACCTACAATAAGCAAGTTTAAACACATCAAAAAGGGAATCAAATAGTATCAAGATTATTCTAAGCTAATTAACACATATCCAACACACAATAAAATTTCATGTCTTTATCCTCACCCATCATCTGAATTTAGATTGATGATAGATGTTCTAACTATGACTGGACCCTAACTAACATCTTACAACTTGTTATATACTCTCAAATGACCAAACAATTGGGACTGATGGCCTAGCAATCAATTGACGACGTTGACAAAAAAAATAAAAAATAAAAAGAAAATTTTTAACTTGGTCAAAAATCAAAAAAATTCAAAAACTACAAGGTAAAAGTATTGTTTCAGGAAGCAAAAGCGCAAATACTAAAAGCCCTTCTTAAAGGAGTAAAAGAACATGTCTATACGGAAAAAGTGCCAAAAATTTCAAAAATCATATCAGAAATCATGACCGACCATCGAAGAACCTCATATTAGAAACCAGGACCGACCATCGAAAGAACCTCATATCAGAAACTAGGACCAACCATCGAAAGATCTCATATCAGAAACTAGGACCGACCATCGAAAGACCTCATATCAGAAACTAGGACTAACCATCCATAGACCGATCATCATCGAATCAGGACCTATTACCAAGCAGCATCAGAGAATGACCATCATTGAACCAGGATGTATTATCGAGTCGAATCAAAGTAATCTTTGAATCAACATGATTCGCACGGTGACTCAAAGAGGGGCATTTGTAAGAACCTAAAAATGGACAAAGATTAAATCAAAGGAAATGGAGTCAAATCGGATGAATCAAGGATAATAATTGAATCAATCAAATCACGATGCATAATTAGCCAATCAAAATAAAAATCAAATCCTAATATAATATCAAGCAAAATTGAGAGCACTTTAATCAAGTGCAATCACATTAAAATACAATTAAATTAATTAATTGTATAGTCTCAGATTTAATTAAATACAGCCCATTCAAGGGGTACATGGCTAAACAAAATCAATTAAAACAATTAATTAATCCTATTTACTCTCAACAACCCAAAAGGAGAGGAAATCAAATCAACTAATAAAATGGGAGGGAAGGCACTCACATGGATCGGGCCAAAGTGAATCTCATTCACTCAAAGTAGAAAAAGATCTCAACCATCCCTCTTGTCTCCTTGTCCCATGCCTTAGGGGACACAACCCCCAAAAAGTGGATCTCAAACCCCAACCCAAAGCCTAATCATGATCAAACTAACCACACCCCCTCACATTGGGAAATCTATAAAAGGGAGGCCCATTCCTTCATAAAAAGAATCCACATATCTGAGAATTGCATTGAAACTCTTGCAGTTTGAGCTTAGGAAGGCATTTGAGAGCTTGGGGCATTTTACTTTGATAATTGTTAGCTTAGCTTGTTTGTTTATCCATCATTCTCATATTAGAACTGTTATTAATAGAGGCTTGCTGAGAGCAATCCATTAACACTTCTAGTTAGAGAGCCATGAGATGCTCAAATTAGTCTTTATTTTGCTAAGTAGTTGCTCTATTATGCTTTTGTGGTTGTATTTTAGTTTCTATTTGAATATATATTGATTAATCCCAATCTCATGAAGGCACGTTCCCTAGTGTACAAGAATCTTGCCAAAAGTGGGTCCGATCTCAGGGGAGTGCCGAGGTGTCTGCTGATGGAATGACTAGAACAAATAAATGGATGCCAAGTGTTAGAATGGGCCCAACGTTAACAAATATTTGGTGGTCCCGATAAGGTTTTACATGATCATGTATTCACAAAATGATTTAGCGGTGGTCCAGATGACTTGGCAATTTAGCGAATGCTTTGTTCGATGAATCTCTAAATAAATTGACAAAGGTAGGAAGCATTTCATGAATAAGAGAGGTCTTTAGTTGCGTAGTCACTAAATGACTTGAGGGCGAAGGTCAAGGTGGGTCCAAAATAAAAGATGTGCTGACGTGCTAAGTGTTCATTGGTCCAAGCATGCCGAGGTGGATTTTGACCTTTCAAAGGGTTTCATGATCATTTCAAAGTTCATTGGGGCCATCCATTTGTGGGGAAAGAAAAAAGATATCGATGGTTGCATTTTTAATTTGCTGGCTAGCCATTATTTTTCAAAATTTAAAATATCTCTGCGAGGGTTTTTGCCAGCGATTGATTCAATGAAGGTGAGTAACAAGGTAGCTCAAGAAATTTATGTTGCTGGGACATTTGCAATTGAGAAGGATGATGAGGAAGTCTAGGTGGCCGTCTTTGGTCAATTTTTGTCCCTAGGAGGTACCAGTCAGTGCATTCATGGCAAGACTTTTGTGCAGAGAATTGATGATCTAGGTTGCTTTCTTGCAGGATGTTTTCAGTACAGGAATGGCCATGCATAATATTTGATTGGCCATGTGATGTTGTAGAGTGATATTTATGATCAGAATTAACTGCTAGGGTTTGATTATTATATTGTAAATATTATAACCCTAGTTAGGTTTTTGACTCCTGCCTGCGTGCAGTTGAGTGTGTATATATTATATTTTTGGAGCTTTCGAGCTCAGAGTGGAACAATTGTAAAAAAGAATTTTTTTTCTTTTATCAATGTTATTAAAGGCATTCTTTCTGCCCCTTAACTTCTGCAATTGTAAAATTCCCATTGATAATTCAGATGTTGAAGACATTTTGTGTCATTTCTCATGTCCCTATGCATTTTTGTGTGAGATATCTCTTATTGGATTAAAGTATTCACATGTTTCTCAATGATATCTTAGGGTTCTTGATCCCACTTTCTTTTTTGCAATTTTATGTATCATTGTGGATGATTTGATGTGAATGTTTTTGTGGGTATACTATAACCCCTTAGCAATCTTGTCTCATTCCTATACCTAGTTGTAGGTGTGAATGTTTGTTTGTAGGTCATAGATTGTTTGTCTGATCTCAAGAGTGTTATTATTTGTGAAAGAACCTCTCTTTCCTTGAATACCCTCTTTTGTTTGCAGACCCTTCTATGAAATACTTATGCAAGCCTATTCAGTAAGTTGTGATCCCTTAGACCTAAGTTCATTCATTGAATTCATCTTCTATACTAAGATCAAAACCCTAATTTTGGTGCATCACCTAGTAGGTAGTTTTATTTCATGTTATTTCCTTTCTCAAGCATTCCTTCTATCCCTTTCCCTTAAAAGATTTTACTTTCATAGCAAGACACAGATTAAGGTGATTATCCAAGAGGAACTAGCCTAGAACCTAGAGGTCTCATCTCAATTAGCATAGGTCCCACAACCTGGAGATGATTCCCATGTTATACTAGGTTATCAAGACCAAGAGAGCTTGAGACAGAGGCACAAACTTAGTGTATAACAAAATTGGCACACCAAGTGGGACCGTAAAAGAAGTTCATTATTGAAGGTTATGCCATCTCTGATATGTAGATTGCATAATATAGACCTTTAGAGTTTGTTTTATCAAATATCTAGTGACTCCACTAGTTTCAAAGATTTAGGACAGCCCTATTCAAAGTTTATGAGAAAGATTGAGACTAGAAGCTCAAAACTCACCAATTTTTCAGAGTTTCCCTCAAGAAGAAGTCACAAAGGCAAGTTAGCTCAAAGGGAATCTCCTACAAGGAGAGTTCAGTCAACACCTCCTGATACTTTAGAAAGGAGACATTTTCCCTTTCATTCTAGAAGAAGAGGTAGATCTCTAACCCAAGATCTAGAAGAAGAAGAAGATCCAAATCTAACAAATATAGCTCATATAGTTGTTAATCTTGAAGTTACAGCTCCTGCAATGGCTAGAAATTTTGCATTTACACCCTTTAATCAAGGTAGCCTATTGAATTTTGCAGTGTATCATGATGTGCCCTTGGTGGAATTGAAAAGCATACTTGATTTCATAGGTGAAGGGTAGACAACTGCTTTTGAGCACATAAGAGATGTGACCACCATCTACAGCATACACAAGATTACGCAAGAAGATGTGGCTACAAAATTATTAGCGACTTCTCTAAAAGGTAAAGCTCTTGAGTGGTTTAGAACTTTAATTGTTGGTTCTATTACTTCATGAGATAAATTAGGGGATACATTAAGCAAACACTTTGAGGATAAATTAGATAATTTATCTCTAGTTGAATAGTTAACAACTATTCAGAGGGACCCTCAAGAACAAATGACAGATTATAATAGTAGATTCCTTAGAACATGGAATAGAATCATAGTCTCTGTAAGACCATTAGCTAACCATGCTTTCCTTTACTATTTACAAAGTCAAAATGGTCAAATATCTATCATGATCTAGTCTATGGGTGGTACTTCCTTACTCCAAGCCTTTGACATTGCTGTCAGGGCTGAAAATTGTTTTTAATACAAGCAAGCATGATAGCTAGAAGACCACCAATGCCCATTTTTCCTAGCCTTTAGCTTATTGCATCTACTCAAGTTCCCCCATTTACCCCTATTCCCACAATAGCGGCACCTCAAGCTAGTACCAATGGTCAAGAGCATGCTGCAAAAAATTTCTCCCAAGAGTTGCAAGAAATAAAGAGTAGTCAGGAGACTAGTATGCAAGAAATGACAAACTTGTTACAGACCTTGACCAAGGAGGTCACAAATTTGAAGAAGTAAAATCAAGGCATCAGACCACCCTTCCATCAAGGCCAAGGTCCTAGTCAACAATATCAAAATCAAGGACAACCTTATTAGCAAAATAGGCCACCATACCAAGGAGGCTATCAAGGAAAAAAGAAAAGTTTCAATCAGAGACCATTCCAACCATACAACCCTGCACCTCTAAGTTCTACAAATCCAATTAGAGACATAATGCCTAGTCAAAACAATATGGCTATGGAAAATGAATGGTGTTTTCCTTTAGTCAGCCTCACAATCAGGCTACATGTTAAAATGGATTAATGAATCAAGCTATAATGGCCCAAGGTGCCTCATATACTCAATCAGAGGCCTCATCCAATGGATCAGTTCCTCAGCAAGAAGCACAAGAAAATGACACTGCCCTTTTCAATTGGGAGCAACTAGACTTCAGTGGAGTCAATGATGAAGCTACTTTTGTTTCCTATATAGGAGAAAAAAGAAGAGCCCAAGAAATGGAGAGAACTAATTCTAGTGCTGAAGCCACTATGGCAGGCTACTCCCATTACACCTAAGGAGGCTCCTATTATTACAAGAAAAGAAGGCCAATAGTCCAAAGAGGTGGAGCCCATCATGCCAAAGGTATAACAAAGAGTACACAATATACCACCCTATAATATTGTGAACAATATGAAGAAGGTAAACATTACCATGTCTATGTGGGACTCTTTGGCCATTCCAAGACAACCTGAGATTTTAAAGAGGGCCATGAGTGAGGTAGCAACTCCTCAACCTGCAAAAGAAGCTGCAAAGCCAATGTTAGTTAACACTGATCAAGAAAGGAGACTCCAAGTAGCAACTCCAAAAGCAATGCCATGCAAGGTAGAAACTCAAAGACTCCTCTCTTTTATGTATCTTTAATAATTGGAGATTCTTTAGTACACAATTGTATGGTAGATAGTGGAGCTACTAGCACTATGATGCCCAAGAAAGTAGCTGACCAATTAGGGCTTAAGTATGAACCCTTCCAATAGAAGGTCACACAACTTGATGGATCCTTAGTCAATACTATAGGTGTGGCCAAGGATACCAATCTAATCCTTCATTCTAG
This sequence comes from Chamaecyparis obtusa, assembly GCA_027943335.1. Lineage (NCBI taxonomy): Eukaryota > Viridiplantae > Streptophyta > Pinopsida > Cupressales > Cupressaceae > Chamaecyparis > Chamaecyparis obtusa. Next base: position 106,636 of record BSBK01005737.1, read on the forward strand.
TCCTAACTTCTCCATCCTCCTTGATATATATATCATAGATCTCCTTGCATTATTTTCTATTTGTCTCTCAAAGGAGTTTACAACTAAGATAGGAGGTTATATATCTTCTACCTGGTCTCATATGTTATTTCATACAAGATATGGTACCAAGGTTACCATTAAATAAGAGAAATTGGTAGCACATCATATAGAACCTTATGTGTCCAATACCATCAATGCCAATTGCCCCATATTTGATAACTATGACTTCCAAACCATTGGAGAAGCAAGCACTAAGATAGAGAATATCCTTGATATTATTCTAGATGAAAGAGCTTCAGAGACTCAAGAAAATATTGTTTGGGATGCTGGTTTGGGAAATTATCTGATACAAAAGAATGATGTCAAAGAACCAAACCTTCTTAAAGAGGAGACTGATTCAGAGGATCAGAGCAATTAGGTTTGGGAGCTATTTTTTGATGGGGCTAGAAGTATACATGGTTCTGGTGGTGGTGCTATGTTGGTGTCCCCAAAAGGAGAAAGGTATTACACTACCTTTAGATTTAGTTTCTCCTGCACCAGTAATACTACAGAGTATGAAAGTCTAGTCAATGGACTAGAATGGGCTATAAAAAGAGGGCTTAAGGCCTTGAAAGTTTATGGTGATAGTGAATTGGTTGTCAGCCAAGTAAGAGGGATGAGTGCAACAAAAAATGATGTCATGAAAGCATACAAGCATAGAGTTTGGGATGTAATTGAAGAATTTTGTGCTTTCAATATTGTTGCTATCCCTAGAAAATTAAATCAAAATGCAGATAGGTTAGCTACTATTGGGCCTTAGTATGATATGCCAAATAGCATTTTAAAAGAGTTAGATCAATAGCATATCAAAGTGATTTTCAAACCTTCTATTCCTGATAACAATGTCAATTGGCAAGTGTTTGAAAATGATGAACAAATTCTCCAATTCTTGTTTGAAGAAGATGTCTTTCCAAGGCATAATCAAAAGAGGTTATCAGAGAACTATGGTGATCAAGTGATACAACTTAGATCTAATAAGATGCCCAAAGGTCTTGTTACCTTAGAGACTATCTTCAACAAAGATGATGGAGTCAAGAAAAATAAAGTTGGCCTGGTAGTCCAACTAGAACATTGTGTTGAACTAGATTTGGAACCAGGTAAGTCCCTACAATTTGGAAAAGTAAACATTGAATTAGAAAATCAAGGTTATACTCAATTATTTAAAGAATTCAGTGATATTTTTGCTTGGAAATATGATCTCAAAGGGTTTGATCCGGCCCTTGCTCAGCACACTATTGAATTAGAGCCTAATGCTAAGCTAGTAAGACAAAAGGAAAGACCTGTTAATCCCAAGCTTGAGCCACTAATGCATAAGGAAGTACTCAAATTAATAGAAAGTGGTATCATCTACCCCATTAAGCATACTAGTTAGGTTTCCAACCTTGTCCCTATCAGGAAGAAGAATGGGGAGCTGAGGTTATGTGTTGACTTCAGTGACTTGAATAGAGCCTCATTAAAAGACTGCCATCCTTTACCCTCCATGGAACAAATCCTGCAATGTGTCTCTAGATCTGAGAGATTCTCATTATTGGATGGCTATTCAGGATACAATCAGATTGTGGTTAAAGAAGAGGCTCAATATAAGACTACATTTATGACCAAGTGCAGAACCATGGCTTATCAAAAGATGCCCTTTGGTTTGTCAAACGTAGGTGCTACATTTCAAAAAGTAATGGATATGGCCTTCAAAAGCCTCATGTAAAATTTTGTGTTGGTCTACCTAGATGACATAACTATCTACTCAAAGCATGCAGAAGATCACATGAAACATTTGAGAAAGATTTTTGAAAGATGCAGAGAATTTGGGATATCTCTTAATCCCAAAAAGTGTGTGTTTGCAATTCATGAAGGAAAACTATTGGGATATATAGTATCCAAGGAAGGAATTACAGTGGATCCTGAGATAATTTCCGCCATCCTAGAGCTACCATTGCCGCATAATAAGAAAGGTCTCCAATCTTTCATAGGAAAGATTAATTTTGTTAGGAGATTCTTGCCTAACATTGCAGATTTGTTAAAACCCTTGATAGCCATGTTAAAGAAGAATTCTACTTTTAGCTGGACCAAAGAAGGGAAGGCCAATTTCTAGGCTATTAAAGAAGCCTTGACAGAGGCCCTCACCCTATTAAATCCAAACTTCAAGAAGGATTTTATCCTTTATGCTTATGGAGGACATGATTCTATATCTACAATGTTGACACAGGAAAATGCTGATGGATTGGAGCAACCTATTGCTTTCTTTAGCAAAGGTTTAGAAGAGTATGAACAAAGATACTCTTTTGTGGAAAAAAACATTCTTTCCATGGTAAAGAACCTTAAAAATTTTAGATATCTATTGACTCAAAGAAAGGTACATTTAAAAGTTACTCATCCAAGTGTCAAAGAGTTTTTGCTTTCCAAAGACCTAAATGAGAAAAGAGCTGGTTGGATCACCAAGGTGATGGAATATGATATTGATATTTAGACTACCAAGCTAGTTAGAGGAAGAGTTCTCTATGAACATTTGGCAGGGGATGAGAGTTCAAAGAAATTAGAGCAAATAGATGCATCTCTAGTGGTGCATTCTATAGAAAAGCAAGCCAAGGCAACTAGTTGGTTACCTAACATGGTTCATTATTTGAAAACAGAGCAGTGCCCTGCAGATTTAGATTTAGAAAAAAGGAGGTATTATAGGTTATAATATATTCCTTTTGTGTTGATCGATGAAATTCTTTTCAAAAAGGATCACAATGGTGTCCTTTTAAGATGCATAGATTCAGAAAAGGTAGCAAATGTCTTGTTTGGATTTCATGATGGACCTTGTGGAGGTCATTTTTCTACTAGGACTACTACTTTCAAAATCATGAGGGCCAGATACTATTGGCCATCTATCTTTAAAGATAGTCATGATTATGTAAGAAAATGCATCAAATGTGTTATGTTTGCAGGAAAAGAAAGACTTGTAGCTTTGCCCCTACAACCAGTCAAAACAGAGCAGCCTTTCATGAAGTGGGGCATATATTTCATAGGAATGATTAATTCTCCATCTAGTGTAGGACACAAGTGGATAATCATAGAAACAAATTATTTTACTAGATGGACAAAAGTGGTGGCTTTAAAGGATGCAAATGAGAGTGTTGTATTGAGTTTTTATGATGATTTAATTCATAGGTTTGGACTCCTGATTCCATCATTTTAGATAATGCACTAGCATTTAAAGGCCTCAATGTCTCAAAATGGGTAGTCAAGAATGACATCTATCTAAATAAAAGTTCAAATTATTACCCTCATGGCAATGGCTTGGCAGAATTAACAAATAAGAACCTGATCAAGATAATCAAGAAGACTCTCCAGGAAAATCAGAGGGATTGGCATACTAAATTGAGGTCTGCCTTGTGGTTAGATAGAATTATCCCAAAGAAGATCATTGGTAATTCCCCATACATGTTGGTGTATGGAAAAGAAGCTAAGTTATCCATTTCAACTGAGTTACCAACTTTGGACTTAGCCACTTAGTATGCCCTATTCGAAGAAAGTGATCCTCTACAAATCAGGTATGCTTAGTTGATGGAATTGGAAGAAGTTAGAGATAAATCAATGAAGGAGATGAAATTCCATTAGGACCACCAAAAAGATCTTTGAAAAAAGAGCTAGGATTAGGAATTTCAAGGTTGGAGACATTGTCCTTAAATGGGATGAGTTCAAGTCAAGACTTGGCAAACACACAAAGTTTGACTCATTCTGGGGTGGACCATTTGTTATTACAAAGTGTAAGGGATCCAATGCTTTCCAGCTATTAGATCTTGAGGGAGTTCCCTTACCTATTTTAGTGAATGGTTTCCACTTGAAACGTTGTTTTGAGGTTAATCCCTCTTTGTGAATCTTTGTATATAAGTTTCCCTATTTTTCTTTCTTTGTTTTCTAGAGTAGTTTCTAGTTTTCCAAGAAGTGCCCCGAGCACAGTCCCTATTCTACTTCTAAGAGAATTTTTTATTTTTTAACCCCATGCCCCATGAATATGTCAAGGCCACTAGTTTTCCATGTCTAGTAGGCTGACATCTAGCAGAAATATCCAAAAAGTTACCCTAATTTTCCTGTGCATTCAAATTTGGCTAAACTTATTCCAAGATCTCTATTTTTCCCCTGCCAAGCTCACCTGAAAATTTCTTGACCTCATGTTTTTCCCTCTGGTCTCTACAATTTATTTTGGTCCCTGGTCTACAAGTTTGAATATTCAAAAAAGTATCTGTTATATGCCAAAAAACCCTACAAACCCTAAGCCCTGTTATAATTTGTTGTTACTTTTTTTGGCAACTTAAGTCCTAGTTTATCCACATGCACAATTCATTTCCTTCAGTCGCCAGTTCTCTTATTTCCCTGATAGTTAGCTTTTCCCTTCGGTGAACCAGTGACTAAAGAAATGATAGTATCTCTTAATGCTTGGTGGTGTCGATAAATTTTCCCTTTGTTCACATGTTCATGTGATAAATTGGCAAGGTTCTAAAATATTTGGCAAATGGGCAAATGAAGTGTTCACAGGATCTCAGAATAAAGTAGTGAATCTCTAATTCTTTCAATGACTCCGTGAAGGCTTGTGTTCACTTGTTCTCATAATGTAAGCCATGGTTAATTGAGTATTCCATGAATTGGATTTGGCCTTTGTTCTCATGTTTTCCATATATGATTAGGGTTAGGCTAACCTTTCAGTGACTCAGAGAATGCTTAGTTGCTGATTCACATGATCCAAGTGGAGTTAATTCTACATGAGACTATGTACCTTCTAATCGAATGGTTTATCATGGAGTGTGTCTAAGGTATAAGGTTATTAGACTAGCCATTGATCTTCTTGTGTAGGCCCGAAATATTTTCTCAGTGCTTTTGGCAGTAAAGATAAGATTTGGTGGCTCTGACAAGTTTTCCCATGTTCGCTCATTCATGACAGGATTTAGCAGTGTACCAAATGATTTGGTGATTCAGTGAACACTTTGTTCTCTGAATCTCCAAATGAACTAGAGATGACTTGAAACATTCAACGAATAAGAGACTCCTTTCAGTCGCGTGTTCGCTAGATAAACCAAAAGAGTAAAAGCTTGCCAAGATTGTGAGGTCCTAGTTGGAATGATTGGATGACTGGTGTATCTTCACAAGGCTCATGTCAGAGCTATGTGAAATCATGCCAACCATTGATTCTTCCAAGTGTGCAGTGCTTCACATATTAGGTGGGTCCATTGCCACATTGTCTAACTTGGTAGCTTTTCATTGATCCACATATGCTGAGTTGAATTTGTGTCAGTGGGCCCGTGTGGCCAAAGGTGTCTAAAGTGGTTAAGGTGTGGATGGATCATGTGGATCTCATTATACTGAATGGTGAAGCTACTCATAAGTTAATGTCATGATATAATGATAGTTGTGGATGCTCTTCTCAAGGACGTGGGCCTAAAACTTGTCAGTGGGGTCATTGCTTAATGAGATCAATGGCGAGCGTATGATCTGAAGGAAGATTCTGAGGTTATAAGGGCATGAGACTAGCCGTTAGATTAGAATCTTGCCAAAAGTGGGTCCGATGTCAGGGCAGTGACAAGGTGTCCATTGATGGAATAGTTAAAACAAATAAAAGGATGTCAAGGGTTAGAATGGGCCCAGGGTTAACAAATATTTGGCAGTCCTGATAAGGTTTTACATGATCGCGTATTCGCAAAATCATTTAGTGGTGGTCCAGATGACTTGGCGATTTAGTGAATGCTTTGTTCACTGAATCTCTAAATAAATTGACAAAGGTAGGAAGGATTCTATGAATAAGAGAGGTCTTCAGTCGCGTAGTCGTTGAATGACTTGAGGGCAAAGGTCAAGGTGGGTCCAAAATAAAAAATGTGTTGATGTGCTGAGTGTTCATTGGTCCATGAATGCTGAGGTGGATTTTGACCTTTCAAAGGGTTTTGTGACCATTTCAAAGTTGATCAGGGCCGTTCATTTACCAGGAAAGAAAAAAGATATCAACGGTTTCATTTTTAATTTGCTAGCTAGCCATTATTTTTCAAAATTTAAAATATCTCTGTGAGGGTTTTTGTCAGTGATTGATTCAATGAAGTCTAGCGGTGAGGTAGCTTAGGAAATTTATGTTGCCAGGACATTTACAATTGAGAAGGATGATGAGGAAGTCTAGGTGGCCATCTTTGGTCATTTCTTGTCCCTGGAGTTACCAATCAGTGCATTCAAGGTGAGACTTTTGTGCAGAGAATTGATGATCCAGGTTGCTTGCTTGTGGGATGTTTTCAGTATAGGAATGGGCATGCATAATATTTGATCAGCCATGTGATGTTGTAGAGTGCTATTTATGATCATAATTGATTGCTAGGGTTTGATTATTATATTGTAAATCTTTTAACCCTAGTTAGGTTTTTTACTCCTGCTTACGTGTATTTGAGTGTGTATATATTGTATTTTTGGAGCTTTTGAGCTTAGAGTGGAACAATAGTAAAAAAGAGATTTTTTTCTTTTATCAAAGTTATTGAAGGCAGTCTTTCTGCCCCTTCACTTCTACAATTATAAAATTCCCATTGATAATTCAGATATTGAAGACATTTTGTGTCATTTCTCATGTCCCTATGCCTTTTGGTGTGAGTTATCTCTTATTGGATTAAAGTATTCACATGTTTCTCAATGATATCTTAGGGTTCTTGATCCCACTTTCTTTTCTACAATTTTGTGTATCATTGTGGATGATTTGATGTGTATGTTTTTGTGGGTATACTATAACCCCTTAGAAATCTTGTCTCATTCCTATACTTGGTTGTAGGTGTGAATGTTTGTTTGCAAGTCATAGATTGTTTGTCTGATCTCAAGAGTGTTATTGTTTGTGAAGGAACCTCTCTTTCCTTGAATACCCTCTTTTATTTGCAGACCCTTCTATGAAATACTTATGCAAGCCTATTCAATAAGTTGTGATCCCTTAGACCTAAGTTCATTCATTGAATTCATCCTCTATACTAAGATCCAAACCCTAATTTTGGTGCATCACCTAGTAGGTAGTTTTCTTTCATGTTATTTCCCTTCTCAAGCATTCCTTCTATCCCTTTCCCTTTTAAGATTTTACTTTCATAGCAAGAAATAGATTAAGGTGATTATCCAAGAGGAACTAGCCTAGAACCTAGAGGTCTCATCTCAGTTAGCATAGGTCCCACAACATGGAGATGATTCCCATGTTATACTAGGTTATCAAGACTAAGAGAGCTTGAGACAGAGGCACAAACTTAGTGTATAACACCAACACAGAGAGTACTGGTGTGGATACTAGTATTTGGGCCTTAGCGATATGCTAATAAAAAATCTTCAGGTGTAAAATGAGTTCTTTATGCAACTCTGTAACTTGGTCTATTATGTGTTCTCCTTTGTGTCTGAGATTGGTAATCAATTGCCTAATTTCATGTATCCTTAAGATATGATTTGATAAAGCTTGGGGCTCAGTTGATGCTACCTGTGTGCATGCTAAGATTTGTTTCTCTAAGTTTTCTATCTATTCACTAATCTTAGAAGTGAATGTTTCGGCATGACACAATTTCAACAAGGTCTGATAAATGTAATTTGTAATTATTTGAGAGTCAAATATTACCTTTGATAATTGTACCTTGTTTACTGCCACCTCTTAGCATAGCTTCTTAGCAATTTTGTCCTGTACTTTGCTCTCAACTCTTTCTTCCATCCTTTTCTCCAAATCAATATCTGGCTTTTGGATTTGTTGTGCAAGTGTAGCCAGTTGGTCCATAATGGGTTTGTTCTCATCAACATCTGCATCAAGAATGACCTTTTGGAGAATGTCTTGAACATCTGTGAGTATGTCATTATTCTTTTTAGTTTGTTTCAGCTTCTCTTGAGCTGCTTTCCTTTGACATAGTTCCCCATATTTCTTCAGTTCTTTGGGGCTAAGAGTTCTTGGATAAAAATTAGGGATTTCTATAATTTCAACAATAGTAACTATCCCTTTACCTTTATTCTTTTTCTTACCTCTGAGAGGTGAGCTCCTTAATACTATAGTAGTATCTTCATTCTTTAGAGTATCCTTCCCTATAGACACAGTTTCATCCTTCTTTTATGCTTTGGTGCTCATAGGTTGAGCATTGGTTGTTGTGTCTGGAGGGTTCACCTCTGTGTTATCATCTTATCATCTTTTTCTTTCTATTGTCCACCTTCATTTTTCTCATCTGTATCCTTTTGTTCAGTATCCTATGGTGTAATAGTGGACTGTGCCTCTAGAATAGGCAGATTTATATTTGCAGGTAACATTATTTCTTGTGTTTCTTTAGCATCCTTCTGTTCATCTTGTTTCTTCTCCTTGGGTTCAATCTATTCTATAATAGCTAAGGATTCATCAATCATCAGTAGATTGCCCAATAATGATGCTATTTTAGTATCCTTCAAAGATATAATTTGTACATCCTCATCATCTACATTATCAGGGTCACCATGTGTTATGTCCTTAATGAGAACATCTTCATCTATTTTCTTCTTTAGTTGAATTTCAACTCTTTCAGGTGCCTATTGTGTTACACTTATCTTAGATGTGTCCTTTTTTATGTCTATTATCTCGGTATCCTATGTATCAGTGTCCTTATCTATATTGTCTGTATCACTCAAAATTATACCTTTGTCTTTTGATCTTTTCACTCTTTTTGAAACTTGTAGATATGTAGCTTTCTCTGCTTTTTCTTCTTCCTTCAAGATCAAATCCCATAATGAAGTATACTTGGCATCTATGTCACTGAGATTTTCATCCTTAATCATGAGGGTCTTGTGTTTTATCAAAAATCTTTGTTGATACTTTTGTAAGTACTTTGCTGCTTCAGTCATGCTTAGATGTGTTGCTAACCTCATCAATGATCTTTCTCTTTTGTTCTTTTCTATCTCCATTATTGCAATCCATCTTGCAAAAATTCTATCATCTAGTGCCCTTAGTAAACTGTAAGAAATTTCCATTGGTATTCTCTTGAATTTGATCATTTGTTGTACAATGCATTCTCAATCTTTATTTGATCCTCTGCACTCATGCTGTCAAACTTTCCTAAAGTGGGATCATTCAAATTTCCATTTTCCATTATATCTTCAATTAATTCTTCAATAGAACTATCTTTGTGTTTTACAACCTTGCACCTATTCTCTTCATTAGACTTATCATTACCTGCAATAACCTTTGTTTGTTTCAGTTTCTTCTTCGGTAAGTCTGCTACCATCCTTGTTTTTCTTTTAATATATTTTTGAGTAGGAGTTGCTGCCCTTCTTTTTGCTTCACCTTCCTTTGGTGGGGATGATGTTGCAGTAGTAGAAGACCTAGCCTTCATTCCTTGTCTCATAGATACTTCTTCTATTTGTATATCATCGGTAGGAGGAACTGATGTATCATCCTTATCCTTATCAGATTCAGTGTCTTCACTATCATGTGGCTTGTCTACCAACTCTACCAGACCTTTGGTTGTAGCAACAACCAGTGATTCATTAGAGGAATTATCTAGTAATTAGGAGGCTCTGAGTGTAGCTTCAAGATTCTTTATCAACTTCTTTCCTCTTCTATACATCTTACCAATGTCAATATCAGTCTCTATTCTTGATTTAGCCTCTTCATAGGTGTTGAACCTACTTTTTGTAATGTCAACAGGAAGTGCTAGTAGGGTGGTAATGGATTTCAATGTGAAATCATCACTTATTTCATATCCCATAGGTGCTAGCCACTTTTTTCTAGGCCCTAAAACCTTTATCATACAGTGATTTGCGCTCACAACAAAACAAATATCATTTTCAAATTTCTTTATCAACTCTTTTGGTATTCTACTTCGTTGATGCATCTATCTCTGAAATTCTTTGAAATAATCATTAAATTCTTTGTCCATATTATCTCTAAGAACTCTTATAAATTCACTTATTTGCTCAGTGATCAGTTTGTCTTGCTTCCATGCTACTTTACCGATACCAGGAATAAACTTTTGTATGTAAAAGAATAAGCAAACAAGTAATGACCCAAACTTACAAGTGTTCATTTTCTTATTCTTTATTACCTTCATGTTGTCCATAAGCTGATGGAGCAAGATATCAGCAAGATCAACTTGGTGATCTTTCTTCACAATTTTATAAGCCATGTCCATAGCATTCATGGGTACACTGTTCAATCGACTAGATTGAAATATTTTGTAGCCTATCACATGTGCTGCAAACTTAACAGTAGGGTCCTTAATATTTCCAATCTTCAGTGCTCTACCATCCCATTCATCTCTAGTGTTCTTTTCAACATCTGGTCTTGATGAGCTATGAAATGCTTTGCCTTGTCAATAGTAGGATAACTAGTAACCCTACTTGTCATTCTCTTTGTGACCTTAGTTGGTTTTTCCTGCCAAAATTTCCCATCATGGAATTTTCTCAATACTATTCTTATCCATTCAATCTTGAATGAGTACCGAAAATGTCAAACACCTAACAGTCCAACATCTTCAAGTCTCTTATATTTTGGTTTCACTTTTCCTTCAAGATCACAGACATTCTGAAATGCAGCAACTATCTCAAAGTTCACAACTTCACTAATTTTGCAATGAATATAAGCCCTAACATCCTTAGTCAATAAAACCCTATCTTGAATGCTTGAGAATGCACCCATTGAATTTGTTTGAGATGTGACCTTAGGGTGAGGTTTGAATTTTCCCTTAGTGAAATGTTCCCTAATGATCAATTCTACTTCCTCCTCAACTTGTTGTGATTTAGACGTGGTAGATATGGACGCCATCAAGAAAACTAGGGTTTTAGTGATTAAAATGTCTACTTATTAAAGATATATCTGAAAACCTACTTGATAATCAAAGAATAGTTATCAGTTCAAGATGAAAGTGCCTTGAATTTCTGTAGAAATCATTTAGCTCAAACTCTTGGTTTCTCTAAAAATTCATTCTCTAGTGCTCGCAATGTAAAAAATGAACTTGATTCCTATGTATTTATAGGCCTTTCTAAATTCCTGCTCAAATACCTACAATAAATGCTTGACCTAACCTGGTAGTGTATTACAGCTATCTTCTTAGGTTAACACCTAATTTTGTCAGTTTGCATTGTTTCCTCAGTTAACCTTAGTAATTATCAATCAGTACTTTATTCTCGGTCTAGCCTTTACTAACTTGTATAACTTTATTAACTCACACAATATAACCATAGTACATCTTAATTTATGCAGATTTGGTATTAACTTTTAAGTATAAGGAACTATATGTAAAATATGATCTTTCAAAGTATCAGTTCCATACATACCTTAGTCACCTTAAGTGGAGTGACCGATGTCACCCTGTCTAGAGGATGAGGTTTCATCGACAGTGTTACTTGTTTTAGTAGTCTCCATTGTTGGCTTGTTCCACATAGTAATTCTCATCTTCCTAATATTTGCAATGGTGTATCCACTCTTGAATACATGATCTTCGTTTGGTGCTCGATCTCTATAGTCTTTTCTCACATGACCAACTTTGTGACAATGCATACAGGCCATCAGTGTGCTTGCCCAATATCTTGTATTTCTTATGTGATGTGCCCTATAGCAATTAGCAGCAATATGTCCATACTGACCACAAGCAGTGTAGCTAGTCCATGTATTATAATCCCATACATATGCATTACCTTGCCTCTTTGGTTTATATGGCTCCTTCTGAGTTTTCTACTTAGGAGTCCATACTTGCTTCATCTTAGCTTTGCATTCACTTGTAGTGTGACCATGCTTGTTACACATGTAAGATATCTTCCTAACAGTAATATTTTCAATGTTTTCCTTTTGTCTTGATCTGCATTCAAATGCTTTATGTCCATACTTTCCATAGTAATAACAGTAACCATCAAATCTTGTAGGAATAGTAGGAGGATTACCTTTTTCTTTGCATCAGCATACATTAGAAGTGTGTCTAGGTTTTCCACAGTGGTAGCAAGTGAGTACTTTAGATTTCTATCCTTGATTGTTTCTAATCTTCTCAGCATGTTTCAATGATTCACCTTCACCAGTGTAGCCTATATTGTCTCTACTTCCAAATCTTCTCTAATTGTCTAAGAAATCATCAATTTTCTTTGAACTTTCTTCAACCAACTTTTTCATCTCATTGTGTTGCTGTTGATTCTTCAGGTCATTTCTCAATTTTTCATTTTCTTCTCTCAATCTTGCCATATCTTCAAGATTCCTTGTCAGTTCACCATTGATCTAGTTTAGTTCTTGATTTGCAATTAGAACCTGATTAGACACTTGAAAGTGATGATTGGTAAGTCTTTGTATTTCACTTTCCTTAGCTTGTAATTGTTTAGTTATCAGTCTTCTGTCTTTAATGGCTAGGTTGTAGTCTTGTTCAGCTTGTCTTGCATTATTCATTATTTCTACCATTCTTACCATTTGTGATTCTTGTCCAATCTGTAAAGCCTTCACTTGATCAAATAGCTACTAGTTCCTTTCAGATAAATCACTGATAGTGCTTTTAGATCCATCAAAGATGCTTTCCGAGCTAGATCTACTATGATCAAATGCATCTTCAAAGTTTTCTTCATGATAACCAATCTCAGCTTGTGCAATAGAAATTTTCTTCCTTTGTACCAGTAATTTCTTCAATTCATGCTTGGCTTTCTTGTACTATTCCACATACATCTATAGTTGAAGTTTTTGATTCTCAATAGACTTGTCAAGCTTATATCTCTCCATGACTTTAGATCTTTACCCTTCAGTGGTTAAACTATTCAACAAGATAACTTAGCTCTGATACCAATTGTTGGAAATCAAGAGAGATAGATACTAAGAGGGGAGGGGTGAATCAGTATCTACAAAAGCTTTTATTCAGGTCCTTCATTCTAATTTAACATTCAGTACCTTAGCTGATCAAATAACTTGTATTAAATTGCATAAACAATCATATATAAAAATAATTAATTATCACACTATCAATGCAATCACATAAGACAAGTATTTTTTTTACACAGAAACCCTTGTTAGAAGGTAAAAACTATGGTGGGGATGAAACCCACAAATCTTCACTAGTTTGCAGATAGAAAGAGTTTGCCTATTATGGCTACAATATTGATCACTTCTGGTGATCTTACCCTATTAAGAGTAACAAAAGATCAGCTAGATCTACCTAGTTATAGGATTTTGACAACACTATTAAGTGTGCACTCGGTTAAGAGATTTACAATAGGACTATTAAATCCACTCGGTTAAGAGATTTTGAGAATTCTATTACAATTGTTAGAAAGCAATAGAGAAATTTATCTACTCTAATTGACAACTAGATTGTCTGATAACAGATGATATAAGTACTTTATAAATATCACCTTTCTTGTGTAGATCTTCTCCTTTGTGATGCTCGGTTTGCCTTGTTAATTCTGAATACTTTCTTTGAATACAATTCTACTCTGTTCTATCTGTTCTTCTTAGCTCTGTCTACTCGGTTCTATCTAATAAACTTTAGACTTGAAGTAGGCAATGGATTCAAGTTTTTACAACAATATTCCACCTTATCATCCTCATCAACAACCTTAAAAATGATATATACATTATGAATTTATAGTGTTCTGAATTTGTTAAGTCGTTTGATTTACATCTGTTAGATTATGCTACTTAACCATGTTCATAGATTATTTTTCTTTAACTTTCTCAGTTGATGTGTCATTACATGATTTAATCCTTCCTCAGATCTTCCTTGATCTTGCTTACATGTGTATCAATCTGTTATAATTGTCTATCTTGAAAATTGTGCCTTCACTGATTCCTAGACCATTTCATGTTTCTCTCGATAAATGCTTGTCTAGACTGTTCAGTGTGGTCTAGAAGGCTCGATGTATACTAACCATCAGTGTCATTGAGTATTGATGCTTGGTAAACTATTTGATGCTCTGGTGTATAGTCTTTACTGACTATTCTGTGTAGCTTTACCAACTTCCCTGTCTCCTTATATTTATCGACTAGTGCCGTATAAGCAACCGACTGATGTATATGGAGGATTTTGATACTAAGTGGCAACAATAAATGCTCTATAGAGATAACATAAACATGAACTGAAGATAGAAAATTTGAAGCTAAGTCTGAAAGATGGAAATGGCAAGAATGAAGAAAATCTGAAATCTGAGAATGAAAATCTAAAGATTGAAAATGAAGGACTAAAATCTAAACTTGGTAAAGTAACATCTAAACTTGAGAAAGTCAATTTACAGTATGTTGAACTTTGAAAATACAATACAATTGTGAAAGGTGAACTAACTCAATCTAAAAAGCAACTTGAAAGACTATATTCAACTAGTGAGAAGATTGATGAACAAATATCTTATCAAAAACCATTCTATGATAAAACTAGTCTTGGATTTAATACCTTTAAAGAAAAACAAGAAAGCAAGGAACCAAATCTAAAATTATTTGAAAGCATAGATGAGAAGAAGTCTGATGAGATTAAAAATCTAAAGATACACCTAAGGAAAAAGAACTACCTAAGCAAGAGGAATCATCTAAAGATATGCAAAGAGAATTCAAAGGAAGATGTTTGGCTTATAACACTATTGGTCATATGAAGAGAGATAGCAAAGGTAAGCAATTTAGACATCTTAATGGTTATTGTTATAATTGTCATAGTTTTGGACATAGAGCTATTGAATGTAGAAAACTTGAATTTGTTGAGAATAGAAATAATAGTAGAATGTTTAGGAATACTAACCATGCAGATAAGAAACCTATATAAGATATGAACAGAAGAAATGGAGTGATATGTTATAGATGCAACAAGGTTGGACCCATTTCTAGAAATTGAAGATCACATATCAATCCACCTGGACCAAGATATGGGAACAATGGAATTGTTTGTCAGATATGCAACAAGATTGGACATACAGCAAGGTTTTGTAGGATGAACACTAGAGTTTTTCATCCTAATCCTAACCCTAGAAGTCATGCAAGAAGAAATGAAGATGCAAATAACAAATAGAAAGGATGCTATAGTAATTCAGATGAAGTGAAGTTTGTTAAAAGCATAGATAAAGGAGACATATTTAGCACTAAATGTAATAAAAAAGGTGAAGTATCAAATGGTAAGATTGAATCCTTACCTGACCTATCTCAAAGTACTTAATTCATGAAAATTACAGTAAAATAGGAACTTAGATTAGTGTAGTAGTTATATGATGAATTGAGTCTTGCACAGTTAATGCAAGTTATCACATGATGTTCTAATGCTATGGTTAAGAGCATAAAGAAAAATATTATTTTTTGCAAGATTCCAAGAAGTTTTAAGTTTTTTAGGTTAACAGAATCAACTTTTTGTAAAGAAGCGACAAAATAATTGAATGCGATGTCAAATCTAAGTGAGATTGAAATGATAAAAGGTCATGATCGGTATTATTTAATCATATAAGAGAATACAAGTGTTAAGGAGATTAAATAGTAGTGATTGGAAGCATTTGGTAAGGATTTGGTGAAGAATTTGTGTGCTGAATCTACACAAGCCCTAAAATCATGAAATCGAGGCATTTTACTTGGCAGATCTTTAATCAGTAAAAGAAGTTAGAAGTAATCATGGATGTTTCTTTGATTCACAATTTAAGATATAAGAATAGACCTAAGATGAAAAGGGAACCAATATAACCCTTGGAGGATGATCCTAAGTTAGCTTTATCATCTGTACCAGATAGATTTTTACATCTAGAGAATGTCAGAAGTTATCTTTGATGCAAACTAGAGACTATCAATGACAGTGATTTCACAAAGGAATAATTAAAGCTCTATAATTAGGACATGTCATTGAGAGTGGAGTTTGAGCACTTGAAAGATAATGAAATCATTAAGTATGCATTATAGTATGAATTTGACAATGAAGAATGTACCAAGATAATCCTGAGTAGAATTCACAATTAGAAGTTTTGGTTAGATGACAGAGTGATAGATATCACAGCTGATTTGATTCATGAGGTAACTATAATATCTAAAATTGGAGCCATTCCTTTAAATGTTAAAAACATGAGGAAAATAGTCATAGACAACACAAATTCATCCTACAATGGCAGAGGAATAGTGATGAGCAAAATACAACAAGATGATGTCAGATACTTGTGTAAGATCCTAACAACTAAGTTTTGTGCTAACTCAAGAGAGGATGATATGGAAGCTAGAATGATACATGTGGCTTATTTGATGTGTGTTGATAAATTGCAAGTTGATATGTGTGAGATTTTGAGAATTCAGTTGTTTGAGAATTTAGAGAAGATAAAACAGACTAAGTATTCACAATTTAGATTCTCATCTTTGATCACTTATATGGTTTTTCATTTATTGAGAAGATTTTCTTACACCATTGCAAATGACTGGAATGAAGGCCAAACTACAATGGAAAGGATTAACAAAGTGTATATGAGGCATGTTACTGATAAAGTAAATGAGAGTGTAGTATTGGTGATTAGAACATTTCAGAATTTGGTAACTAGTAGATCAAGGATCCCATAGTCTCTTGTGGAGAAGTATAAAAATGAGATATGTTTCATGGTTGATACTGACTTTACTTACATTGAAGTAGTAGAACTTAGAGTATAGTTCATAGACCCTCTTGGCTATGAAATATCTGAGATTGAGATAGAAGAGTATGTGAATAGGTTACTTAAGTACAAATTGGATACTTACAGCAATAGGTTTGGAACTTTTGAGGAGAATTTCAACTCCATAAAGGCTATACTTGAAGATAAGCAGACAAAGAAAAGAGTTGAGAGTACAATTAAGAGAATTCTAAAAGATACAAGAATGACTGAGCATGATTTCTTGGTAGCCAAGCATACAGCAACAATAGTTAGAGGAATTGGATAGAAATAAGTTTTTTCTATGCCACCTTTATCATCAATTATAGTAGAACAAGGAGAAACAACAATTAAGGTGAAAGTGGAAGAAATAGAGAAGGATCAAAAAACAAGAAAATCCACTAGGTCAACCTTGTCCACACCTAGAAAAAGAGTAAAAGAGATTGCTATTGGACCAGGAAAGAGGTAGAAGACCTTGGTGCCACTAGTTCCAAGGAAAAATGTAGAAACCAAAGATGATGAAAACACTTCTATTAAAAAGAAAACTTGGAAGACCAAAATTGAAAAGGTTAATGAATAGATTATTCAAGATGGAAACTTCACAAAGATGAACAAATATTATGATCTCTATGATTATGCAAAGAGATTGAATCTAGAAAATGTAGTAGTAAAGCATATGATTTTATCTGATAAGAAGTTTGATATAATTTAGGGTAAGATACCTGATGACTTGTACTAGAAACTTGTAAATAGAAAGAAGAGAGCATCAGAGGAAGACATAACTATTAGAGAAAATATTGTAAGAAAACTTTGTGATGTGAGAGCTAATGAACACTTCAAGAAAATCATGAAGACTCTAAACACTCACTTGAGAACTAGGAAGAGAAATATTTAGATTATGGGAGGTAAATATGAATAAATTAATGCAAAAACAAAGAAAGAAATCATTAAAGTCATGGTAGAGTATGTTGGAGAACCATCAGTTGCAACAGAATCCAAAGATCAAGTAGAAGAAATAGAACAAGAGGATATGTTCTCTCCACCAACCATAAATATTGAGGACAAAGCTATGAATGTTGAAGGAACTAAGATCACCTTGGATAGTGATGATAACTTATTCAAGAATCTTGAAAACATTGTTGACAATTTGGCTTTTGAAGAATTGGATAGTGGTAAAGGAGAAGAGGAGACATAAACCAAAGTGATAGAGAAGCAAGGACTTGTTCCTACTCAAGAATAAATTAGTCTTACACCTGATACTAGAAAGAAAACTTAGCTTGGATCTATGATTGAAGATTTGGGAAAGGAAGTAGATTATGATGATCAGATGGAATTGATAACATCCTTGAACAAAATCATAGGAAAGAATAAGAAAGTAAAATTCTTGAAGGATGCTTAAAGGAGCTTACTGAGAAGTTACAAGGTATTGTAACTACATAGATTGTAGAAGTTGACACTCTAGAGAGAGAAACGAAAGTGATGAACACTTTTGATAATGAATTCACAAATTTATCTGATATAGAAAAAGTGAAAGCTCAAGTAGCTTATGAGGCCAAAACACTTTTGAACATTAGCCAAAATATCAGGAATGATATTAATAATCTTGTCATCTATATAAAGGATTTGAGGAAGAATTTAGAAAAAGGTAAATCTTTGTACATTCAGTGTACAAAATCAAAGACCTTGGTAGCAGAGGAAGATTAGAAGATGAAGTTGAAGGAAGCAGAAATTTAGAATGAGACAAGCCTTGTTTCAAGCCCCAATATGAAGGTATTTGATATTGAGAAGAAGATTCACAAGATATATGATGAAATCAGAATTTTGCAAGATGACAAGGATAGTAAAATGAAAAGATTCACTATTTTTAGAGAGCACATTTCTATGAAATTAAGCATTATTGAAGGGCAACTGGAAGAATGTCTTTCAGCCAAGATAACTTATCAAAAATTCAGTTTTGAGAATCTCCAAGCATGCAAGATTACATCTTATGGATTGTGCACACTAATCAGTGTGGCAGATTCAATTAAGAAATTATGGGAGAAAGAGTTAGAGGCAATAAATATTGATTTTACAGATTGTGTTGCAAGCCTGTTGGCTTTGCAATACTAAATCAAGGTATAATTTTTTGAACACAGTTTTGTAACCCTCCTTACCTTTTTTGTCATTGTTGTCAGAGGGGGAGAGATATATAGCAAAAAATTGATAAGGATTCATACTCTTAGGGGGAGTACTATATAGAAATAAGATTTCTTAGAGTCATAAGGACAGTATATACATATTTTGTATTATGGCAACAATTTTGAAATTTTGGAGTCTAGGACTTAGCCAATTTTCTCATATGTTGCCACCAATGACAAAGGGTGAGATTGTTGGCAATTTGGATGAGTTAGTTACATAGATTTTTTCATTATGGAAACATATGATCTACATGAAGATCACATAGGTCACAAATCTAGTATGTCAGAGTCCAATGCAAAATTGTCTAAGTATGAGACAATGTGTTTTTGCTAGTGAACCCGATGATAGTTTTGTTTGGTGATATTGATTGGAGTAAGTTCAGTGCTCATGCACTTGAACATAGACACTATGGTGACTATTGAAGACTCACCTTAAAGTACAAGTTAGTACAGCATGTGTAGAAGAAGTTATTATAGTTTTACTGAAGACAGTGTCAAGCTAAAAGAATAGGATATGAAGACATAATTGATAAAAAGTTAAGGGATTATTTTGTTGATCAAAATAATGACTTAACAATATAAATGGATGACATCCTAGATTTTAACCCTTGGGTAAAGATTTTTTATAATATGATAGCTGACCAAAAGAGTTATTAGCCTTAATAACTTGTATAAATGTAATTGTAAAGTATAGTGATATGAAGCGAAATATGGTGTATATGAAATAGCAATAGTGAAAGAGTAGAGAAGAGATATTGATGCAAGTAGTATAAGGTTATGTACCTAGACCTCTTTTGTAGTAATTAAATATTGTATATTACTTGTTTGGGCAATGGGCTCATCTAGTGATCATATTTTGTACTGCCAACTCCTAACAGGGTTGAGGCTTCTAACAAGGCCTATATCCCTTAATTAGGACTGAGACACTATATACATGTAATAGACTCCTAACAGGGTCAACATCCTTAAGAAGATAGTTTTTATTAGTGGATATTTTTGGGTACCATCCCCATGGGGGTTTTCCCTTGGCCAGGGTTTCCTCGAGAACAAATAATGTGTTATGAGTTCTTTTTTTTTATTGCTATGCACATTGTTTAGCTTACTATGTTATGCATGCATTTGTATTATCTATTATATCCATAGTTGGGAAAAAGTAAAAGTTTGTAGAATACTGATTCACCCCTCCTCTTAGTATTCCCTATTTCTAATAGTTATATAGTTGTGTATATTAGTGAGTGTTCCTGATAGGTCCTAGGAATAGCTATGTATGTGATTTATAGTATGATTTTAATAGAGTCTTGTGCCATTATATTTATGTTTTAGACATATGTATGTTGTTATGTTCATGGACATAGAGTAAGAAATGGCGTATAGGTTGAGTTATGAAGTCTCTAGTTGATAGTTATAGTTTCCTGAGTTTATCTAGAAGAGCCGATAGAGTTTATATGATTGCGGTAGTTACACCTATCATCTTGGTATGTGTGACTAGATTTATATTCATAGGAGAAGTAAGAAGATTTAGTTAAGAGTGCATGATGTAATTCATCATGATAAGAAAGTTAGAGTTAATTTGGTGGAGCTGACTGTGTGTAGCGTGGCGTCTACTCACATAGAATTGTGAAGTCCTAATTTATGTTACATGCTTAGTAGAGCTGACTAAGGTGTTATTGGAGAGTTTTATTATTTCTCTAATTTTATTACAAGATGGTTCTAATAGGGTGACTTAATTATATCATTTAGAGGAAATATATTTATCAGCAGTCATTTCTGGTTGCTAAGTATGGTTCATAGTTGAGACAAAAGAGTAGAGCAGAGAGTGCGAAGTGTTGAGCCATCAAAAGAAGGTATATGTGACCAAGTAAAGAGTATAATCCATTCATTAGAACTAATCAAGATAGGAGGTCTATATTTAGCTCACCTAGATCTAGATATAGTGTGTTTCTATTAAATAGAAGGTTGGAACATTCACCCCTTTGAGCAGTGTGCTTTCAGACAGTGCATCCTCACCCCTAATAGGGTTAATTGGAAAAGACTCCTAACAAGGTCTAACCCTTGACTATCTCACTATACTTACTGCATTGTAAAGATCAACTCCTAATAGGGTTGTAAGATCTTCTAATAGGGATCATAATACACTAGTGCAGTTCGCATTGGGTGTCAACTCCCACTGAGGTTTTTACCTATTTGGGTTTCCCCGTAATGAAAATTATGGTGTTGTGTTAAGTGTTCTTTCATTTTTTTTATGCTTAATGTTATCACATACTCAATTGGATAAAGAATTGAAACTTGTAGATAATGGATTCACCCCCCCCTCTAAGTTATCTCTTGGGACTATTTCTAACAATTGGTATCAAAGCCAAGTGTCTCAAAGAGAAAGTTTAACAACTTGAGGTTGATTAGATGAAATACATTAGAAAAGAAAGTCTTTAGATTGATGGATTGAATTACCTTGACTAGAAGAACAAGATGATGACACATTTATAGTGCATTGCCTTTGAGATTTTTGAAGTAGCTACCAAAGAGGTTGAGATTCCTTCACTAGCAGATCTTGCAAAAGAAGATGCAAATTTGAAGAAATAGGAGATTTTCACTTCAAATGCTATTTCAAAAGAATCCCTTATTAGTGCCCTATCTGATAGTGAGTTTTCAGAGATCAAGAAAATGGACAAAGCCTATAAGATATGGAATTACCTAGAAAACATGTTAGAAGGAGATATTCAAGAAAAGAATGCACATAGAAAGACATGGAAGAAAAGATATAATACATTAGAGATGCTACCTGATGTGAATGTTAGAGCTTACAATCAAAGGATTATTGAAGCGGTTTCAAAAATCAGAAACAATGGTGGAGAAATCTCAAAAGAAGACATTATGGATAGATTGATGACTACCTTGACACCAGAATATGACAAAAAGATATGTATCCTAATGAAACTATGTAGTCCACAAAAGAAATTAAAAGAGAGACCTTAATTAGCAAGCTACCATCCTTTGAGATATCAAGATTAAAGATAGAGCCTAAAAGTAAGACAACCTTCAAAGCTCTAGTACATGGTAAGAAATCCTTGAGCACCTCTGGTAATTTTGATGATGATGATGAAGAGAAGGCACTAGATGATTTCATTGCCATGATTGATAAAAGAGAAAAGAAAGGAAAAGGAAAAGATGAAGATCAATTACCATTCAAATAATTTTCATGTAATAAGATTGGTCACTTTCAATCTAAGTGTCCTACAAGAGTTAAGAAGTTCAGAAATAACTACAAACATAAGTATACAAAGGAATGTTACTATGCTGGAGATGGAGTATCAGATGAAGAATCAATAGAGGAGGAAATTAAACTCATTTCTCTTGAAGATGAAAACAATACACTAGAGTTAGCACTGATTTCACAAGCAGACATTAAGACAGATTGGGTCATTGATAGTGGTTGCTCACATCACATGACAGGAGACAAAGATAGATTTGTTCATCTAGATAGATACAAAGGAGGCATGGTTAGATTTGGAGATAACACTCCTAAACCTATCATTGGTAGAGGATCCATCACCTTGGATGGAAAGAACAACACTGATGATGTTCTATATGTTGATGGTTTACAACATAACCTACTGAGTGTTGGATAGTTGCTTGACAAAGGTTATCGGTTAGAGTTCAAAGATAACAAGTGCATCATTAACAATAAGGAAGACGAAATGATTGCATTAGGATAAAAGACTAAAGGTAATGTTTTTTAACTTAATCAAGAATAAATTTTTTTTTTTTGCTAAAGTAGATGATAGTTGGCTATGGCACGAGAGACTATGTCATATCAATTTTGATAACATAGTAAAGATAAGTAATGTTAAGGCAGTAAGAGATCTTACTAGCATTGCAAAACTAGTTGATGCAATATGTAGGGAATATATGATGGGAAAGCATGTAAGGAATCCATTTAGAAGAAAGCATGATTTGGGAAAGAACAAGTTGGATCTGATTCATACAGACCTATGTGGACCAAGTCAAACAAGATCATACTATGGTGAAAGGTATTTCATTTTGTTTGTTGATGATTATTCTAGAATGATGTGGGTTACATTCTTAAAGGATAAATTAGAAGCCTTTGAAAAGTTCAAAATATTCAAAGCTAAGGTTGAATATGAGTCTGGATTGAAAATCAAATGTCTAAGATCAGATAGAGGAGGAGAATTCACCTCTAACATATTTTATGAGTACTATGAAGAACATGGGATAAAGAGACATTTAAGTGCTCCTAGAACCCCTATGGAGAATGAAATTGTAGAAAGAAGGAATATGATCATACTGGACATAATGTACACCATCATGATTGAAGGAAAGGTCACACACACCTATTGGAGAGATGCGGTCAATACAATAGTCTACACTTGTAATGTCCCTACCAAGGAACCCATAAGGAATCAGGTCTATGACCTAAAATTACAACTAACATACCATCACTACTATTCACAAGTACACTCCTTAAGGTTCCCTTAATGAATCCATTTACCATTTTCAAGTATTTCATTTTATTACTTAATCTAATGCAATTCTATTTCTATTTCAATTTAATTTACATTGGAACATTGCTTTCATTCTACTTCAAAACCAATTGCCTTAGTGAATTAATTGAATTCATTTTCTTTACCAAACTAACACATCATTTACTTTTAGAAATGAAGCAAGCACACATTACTTATCTCATCCACTAAGTACATTTATTCTTTCCTATTTATTTACTCCTTAACCATGTTTATGCTCAACTCAAAGGCACCATCAAAACTCATTTAAGCTTTTCCATTAAGAGTCCTTACTTCCTATTTTCATTTCAAGATAATAATAGAAAGAGCATAAAGTACTTAACCATATATTGATAACCAACATAAATCATTAAATGAATCATTTTTTTCATAAGTTTAACTTTCACAAATTATCATCTATAACCTTGTACAAGTCTAGTTAAGAATGGAGATTAAAACCTAGTTTGAATAACCACACATTACTCAAATTGAACTATACATTTAAGAAATCACATCTCATCACTATTTTAATAACATACATGTTTCTTACCCTTATTATTTCACCTAGAGATACCCTTGAACTCTTAGCATATCTTTTCACTGTTCCACATATCAAAATGAGTATTCCTTAAGAAGTTTACAACTATAAGTGCTATGCAAAAGCTTACATAGAATCATTACTTTCAATTTCATTTAAAATTCACAAGAGATATAAGGTAGAAATTTTTTATTGATTCAACCATATTCAATCCCATTTTCAGATTCATAATTCTACCCTTCCCTTAAACATAACTTATT
Organism: Chamaecyparis obtusa; assembly: GCA_027943335.1. Lineage (NCBI taxonomy): Eukaryota > Viridiplantae > Streptophyta > Pinopsida > Cupressales > Cupressaceae > Chamaecyparis > Chamaecyparis obtusa. The sequence continues at coordinate 130,700 of BSBK01005737.1, forward strand.
TCTTACAATTTATTTTTACAAACATAATTACAGTTACTTCACATTTCCCAAAGGCATATAGAAAGATTATTACATCAAGTTTCCCAAAGCTCACCATAAATCTTTACATCTTGATAAAAAAAGATAGAGATACATGATACAATAACAAAATCTTCACCACTAAACAACTCAAAATCCAGGCCATGACTCGAACCATGAACAATACCTCAAAAGAGATTTTCCACCCAACCATGTGAAATTGATAAAGTTCCACCCCCCGTGCTAGGAGATAGAACCAAGGTACTCTCAAGACCTTAAGGAAATCTAAGTCTCAAATACCAATAAATCCAAGACTCAAATAAAAATAATAAGACACATAAAAATATCATCATATTATAAAACCAAGATTAAGGTTCTGGGAGACCACCTAAGTGAGTGTCATCACACAACCTATGTATTGGGATCCACCTTGGCAACCATGTAACCCCGGTCCCCCCTTTATGAATAGGGATCCACCCTGGAAGTTATCCCTAGTCTTGGTACTCCATTTAGGTTTGTGTGGCCATTATTATATTTTCTTTCATTATCCTTTGAATCCCCCCTTCCCAAGTTAATTTTTTTAAGGTTATCACATTTTACAGAATCACCCATAGGATCTTCTGGCATCCACTTTAGGGTTCCAACACCTATGGTGAGCCACTCACATAGGGTTCCTATTGCCTTACCCCATCACAAGCCACAAATACAAGGTAACACTTACAAGTCCTGATTCATAGGTTTAGGAAACTCCCCTACACACTCAGGCCCTTAGAGAAAGTCCTACCCTTAGCCATATACATAACAGGAACCATTGGAAGAATGTTTATCATAAGAAATCTCATAGAAAAAACATAAAACTTTCCACATGCATAAGTACAACTTTTCAAGGCTCATTTATTGGTCTAAGGAACCCTCCTATGCACACAGGCCACCGAGACAAGTCCTATCCTCATAAACTAAGCTCCAATCTATGCCAAGTGTAAAATCATCATAAGTAAACCATATAACCTCAAAAAAATAAGTAAAGAACATACATAGGTGATACAAACTTCTGCATGCATTAAAACAACATCCATCTATGGAAATCTCATGAGCCTAAAATTTGGCTAAGTCTGATTTAAATTGAAAATTCAAAATCTAGAAGTTGCATCTTAACTCCTATGAAGCTGACACCTATCTCAATCATCCTGGAAGGTACCTAATTCCTTTATACAAGTATAACTTAAAGTATAAGTCACGATACTTTAATACCATGACTATTAAAGTACTATGACTTATACTTAAATGTTATACTTGTATAAATCTTGTTTTCCTCAGTTAACACTAATCTACTTGGTTCACACTGACTTTCTTGGTCACCACTAAGTTGCTTAGTCAACACTAAGTTTCTCGGTCACCACTAATTTTCTCGGTCACCACTAAACTGATTGCTAGAAACTATAAAATACAATTGTCAACTCTGGCTTGCAAGTAAAACAGGTCGTTATGGGAACTATGGTTTCCTAATCTAGGTACAACCCATTTGAGATCTCCTAGTTTCCCTTTAGAAATGGCCCATCAATCCATTCTATCTATCCAAAAAATCTATTATAGATCTGGACAAAGAAAGGTGCTGCAAAAATAGATATGAAACTGGAGGGCTAAAATAGAAGTTCTAAAGCCTCGAAGAACTCATGGACACTTTGGAATAGAAAGGAGATACAAGGAGAATGCTAAGGACCCTACAAACTCCTAAAAATGTAGAAATATTCATATACATACAACATGGAAAAATATTTAAACATAATCCTAGACTCCAAATCACTAATACAGGCACGACATATATATGTATAACATAATCATTCTGAAATTTACATAGGCAATACAACACACAAAGAACACATTCATATACAAAGAGGAAGAATGGATATTCTTCCCAATTTAGACCCTACCTTGGGTCCTGCAGAGAATCCTCTTCTCTTGACTGGAGAATCTCTGTGAAACTTCAATCCTTGAGTAGATATTCTTCTAGAAATCTTCCTCTGGGAATCAATTCTAAGCAATCCTCACACAAATGACTTCACCAACTAGAGGCTCTCAAATTCACATAAAATTTCACCAAAAATTTCTTGAGAAATCAATTACAAACAACTCAAAAGAAAAAAAATCTTCCAAAATTATCCCCCCCGCACACAAAAATCTTCAATTATTTATCCTCCAACTATGTGTTTGGAGGAGTTTCTTTACAGGAAGCAACTTCTCCAACTTCCATAGTTGGTTGGAGGGCTAACCAAATAATTTCACGTAAAAGACTTAATCAAAGTTTTAATAAATTTAATTAAAATAGTCTCAAAATAAAACCATAACAAGAAAACTCAACAAATAACTTTCAGGAAAAACACATAACACACATGGAAACCAACTAGCCTAACTTCTAGGAGGTCTTGAGTTCAACTCCCTCCTAGATAGCTAGTTTTACTACAAAGAGCATTTATTTTTATTATTAATATTATTAATATTATTTTCAATTTTTATTTATTTAATACACTTCATTGAATTCACTTCAAATAACATACCACTAAAACAATCAATAAATCCATACAAATATTATTATTTATATAAGCATGGGTATATGCATGTGCATCCACATATACACATACCTATATAACATACAATCAACATAACACATATAAAATAAATATATATACATATACTTTAAACAAGGATAATTCTAACTCACATCAAAAATCATAGAACAACATCAAATCAAAATTCACATGACCATAACATGAACGGTATTCAAATCCCCCAACTAAGGTAACCTCCTAAACATAAATCTAAGTCCATGGGTAACCTTGAGAGTAATCTTGGTAATATCTCCACACAACAGCAGTTTGAGAATTTTAAAGGCATGCTCAGACCTGTGTAGCTAGGTGGAGTCGATGCTTGGTACCTACATCCTGCAACACCAACCGACATGCATACATACATACATACATACATACATACATACATACATACATACATACATAGATACATACATACATACATACATACATACATACATACATACATACATACATACATACATACATACATACATAGATATATATATATATATATATATATATATATATATATATATATATATATATATATATATATATATAAACAATGTAAAACAAGGAGGGAGAGTGTGACATTGTGTGGACCTCATGTAGGAGTAACTACGACTGCCTTCCCTCATTCCTACACTCACATCAGATAGTGACATCAACAAAGCATAATTGGATTAGTGTGGTTAGTACCAAAATAATCTCTTTTCCATATTGTATAACAAGAATGCATCATAACATATTCATGTAAATTTAAATCATCTATTAACTTTCACAAACCCATTTAACCATTAGGCATGTACTCAAAATGTCTCATTATCAAAACAAGAAAAACAAATCATAAAACCCTAAATGTATTAATCATGTCTAATCCCAAGTAATGTTATTAGAGAAGGTAATATATCTAACCCTTAAGTGATTATAATCAATTAACCTAGGGTAAACATAAATATCAATAATGAGAATTTTAAAAAGAAGCATATAAGTCTATCAGGTGATCCTTCTAGCATTGAGGTCCTAAACTATCATTGACACACAAGAAGATGTATAGTAACATACCTATGCAATGTTATGTCCCATATTAAATATGAAGTTATGGTGAGTTGTAAGAGGTTCATTTTAAGCATCCATCACAAGAAGGGTCATTATCACATATAGTCCTTCCTAATTTCAAGTGAACATAACCAAGACTTGATAGGGTTGGAGGGGCATTACAACACTATCAATAGAATTCAATTGAGGCTAGGTGTAGACAAGACACCTTATGAGCTATGGTTTGGGAATTCACCTATAGTGAAATACTTTAGAATCTTTGGAAGAAAGTGCTACATCAAGAGAGATGAAGCCATTGGCAAGTTTGATGCAAGAAGTGATGAAGGTTATTTTCTTGGTTACTCTAATAAAATAAAATCTTATATATGTTTTAACTTGAGTTTAAAGAAGATCATTGAAAGTGCTCATGTTAAGATTGATGAGAAGTTCATGATTCAAGAAAGGTATCATGATTATGCACCTATGATTGAAGAAGAACCTAAATCTACTTCTAGAGAAATAGTTATTGATGAAATGTTTGACAGCATTGATGTAATGTTCAATGACCCTAAAACTAGTGAAGAAGAATCTCAGAAATCAGATGAGAGAGTCACTCCTAATGTTCCTAAATTCAAATCTAGATATCATTCAAAGGAAGACATCATTGGAGATTAGAAGAGTAAAGTTATGACAAGATCAAAAGAAAAAGGTTCAATAGAAAATGAAGAGGTATGTTTACTATCTCAGATTGAACCCTTAAGTGTTGAAGATGCATGTAATGATTCAAATTGGCATGAAGCAATGAAAGAAGAGCTAGATCAAATAATTAAGAATGAGACATGGTAACTGAATGAAGATCAAACAATAGTAAGAAACAAAGCTAGATTAGTATGTAAAGGGTATGTGGAAAGAAAGGGAATTGATTACTTTGATACATTTTCCCCAGTTAGTAGATTGGAAGCCATATAGTTGTTTCTATCCTATGCTACATTCAAAAAATTTAAGCTATACTAGATAGATGTTAAGTCAACATTCCTAAATGGAGAACTGAAGGAAGAAGTATACATAGAGCAGCCTGAAGGATTCACCTTATCAGACAAACCTAATATGGTATGAAGATGTAAGAAACCCCTCTATACACTCAAGAAAGCCCCTAGAGAATGGTATGAAAGACTTGATTGTTACTTGACTAAGATTGAATTCAAGAAAGGAGCAACAAATTGCAACTTATTCATAAGATAGACATCTGATGGATTATTGTTAGTTGCTATATTTGTTGATCAACTTTGGTGGTAATGACAAACTTAGTGTATAATTTTATAAGGAGATGAAGAGAAAATTTGAAATGAGCATGATTGGACCTATCAAGTACTTATTGGGATTGAATGTGTAGTAGACAGACAAAGGTATATTCATAAATTAGACTAAGTATGTGAAAGAGATCCTAAAGACATTCAAGATGGATGATTGTAAGCCAGTAAGTACCCCTATGATAACATGATGTAAGCTTTCAAAAGAAGATGCTTCACCAACAGTAGACATAACCTTGTATAATTCTATGATTGGTAAACTTATATATCTTACTCAAACAAGGCCAGACATTTCCAATGTAGCTGGTATTGTTGGAAGATTTGTAGTAGAACCTAAGAAGAGTCATCTCATGGCAATAAAAAGAATATTTAGATACTTGAATGGAACCTTAAACTATGGTTTATGGTATCCTAATTTAGAGAATGTAAAGCTTCATGTATATACACATGTAGATTGGGCAAGATGTGTGGATGATAGAAAGAGTACCTCTGGGGGAGTTGTATTCCTTGGTGATAGACTTGTCACTTAGATAGGTAAAAAGAAGAATTGCATTTCCTAGTAAAAAATAGAAGCAAAGCATGTTGCAGTGGCATTGAATTTCTCTACATTCAGATTGATTACCCTATTGTCATTCCTTGTGATAACACTAGCACCATCAATTTGTCAAAGAGCCCTATGAGGCATGCAAAGACAAAACATATTGAGATAAAGTATCACTTCCTAAGAGAGAAAGTAGTAGAGAAAGAAGTAATGGTGGATTATGTGAGTACAAAAGATTAGCTAGTAGACATATTCACAAAACCTTTACCTAAGGATACTTTTGAGTATCTCATGGAGAAGTTAGGAGTAATTCTCTTCCCTAAATCTGATTAGAGTTTGTAGAAGTGCATCAATCCTTAGTGACTAATGAAGGGTTGACTACTCAACCTAAGGAGTAGTACCAGTGCCTAAATGTGTTGGTGCTAATGAACTATAACTGATTTAGAATCTGATTAAAGAATCTGTGATTAAAGATCACTGAGGATTTTTTAATTAGATATGTAATATGATTAAATCAGTATTATGTTGTCATTGATGTCAACTAGTTTGACAACACTTATCTTGTAAGTTACTATACTGAAACATCTGAAGAAAGGTGAAAGAGATGAAGAATAGAGAAATCTACATGAGGAAGATGTATATGTTAGATGAGGATAAGGAACACATTAAGTAACTTGTTGATGAGTCTATCACCTTATGATATTGACTTTATTATGGTTCATTCATCTATGATGAAGAATAGAGCTGAAAGACACAAAGTAGTGTTGTCAGTAAATGAAGCATTTTTTGTATACACTGATGGAGTGTAGTATATATTGAGTGCAATGTTAACCAAGCGTGTGTTCACTGACGCATTTCTTTGTTAACCAAGCAGAATAGAATGAATTAAATAATCAGTTTAGCCAATAAGATTGATGAGATGGAATGTGTATGAAATCAAGGTAATAGATAAATGTTTGTTATGAAGATCGATGACTAACATAATTAAAGGAAGATCTAATGGAACATATTGAAATGTGTTATTGATACATCAATTGAGGAAGCTTAAAGAGGCAAAATCAATGAATGAGATTAAGCGAAAAAATTTGATGGACAAAAATAAAATGGTTTACTCATCTATATAAGAGACTGGATAATTCATAGTGAAGATGTCGAAAGAAGAAGATACTATAGGATTATTGAATGAACAAGTTTTCATGCATTCTAATCATACTGGCTAGTGAGAACTGAACTACAAAACAATTACTAAGCTACAAAGAGTAATTACCGATGGACAGTAAGTTGATACATTATTGAATCTAAGGTGTTATATTAATCAGAAAGATTTGTATGAGTTAAATATTGATCTATAATTTGCAATTGAAGTTGTATTAAGGTAGATCATCTACTATTACATATTTAACCATTGTACACAATCAAATCTCTTAATTGAGTGGACTAAGAAAATCTTATTATGTATCATTTATAGAATGAACATTTTTATCTTGTCAACCCCATAGTGAATGCTGGTTGGATGATAACTGTTGGTCTAAAATCCTCTAACAAGGTCACACCTAATAGTGTGTTTGTAAAAATTTAATAGGGTTGGGTCTTCACCAACCTCACTTCAAAAGAGTGAACATTTTTGGGTTGCCAGTCCTAGGTGGTTTTTCCCTTCACAGGGTTTCCATGTTAAATCTCTTGTGTTATGTGTTGATTGTGATATTTGTTTGTTATCATACTTTTCATATTACATGTTAGATTTGATCAGTAACTATTATAAGTTTTAGACTGATAATTGGTAAAAGCATAGACAGTGAAAGTATTTTATGTTTACCGAGTAGCAGAAGTTGAAGTATTTGTTTTAGAATATACATTTTGTTTTGGGACACTAGATAATTGATTCACCCCCCTCTAAGTTATTCTAACAATTGGTATCAGAGTCATGGTTGCTTAGAATAGAGTTTGAAGGACTTCAACACAAAGGTCTCAAGATATATAAGAGGGAGGTGCCAAGACTGAACAAAGAGAACTTCATAGTATGGCAAAGCCGAATGAAGTTGCACATATCTGGAATTGGGAATTCTACACTAGAACTGATGGAAAATGGCTACATTGAACTGACCCCTAGTCTCTTAACTCTTGATCAACTGAAAGACGGACATGAACACAATATTACTATGATGGAACTTGTTTTTGCCTATACTAACATTGAATTTGAAGACATTAAGGGATGCACTACTGCCAAAACTATGTGGTACAAACTAACTCTAATATATAGTGGAGATTTAAATATTAAAAGAGACTGAGTTGAAAGCCTAAGAGGAAGATTTGATGATATGAAGATGAAGGAAGGTGAGAACATTGTGCAATACTCAAATAGACTAAAAGAGGTAGTACATTCTATTAGAGCATTACATGGAGTTATTGATGATGAAACAGTGATAAGAAAGATTCTCAAAACTTTACTGCTAGTTTATGTAATAAGGATCTCTATAATTCATGAAACAAGGGCTACATCCAACCTTACTCTTGACACACTGATTGGTAAGCTTACAACCTTTGAATTAAATAACTTTGATAACAGTGTTGTTCCTTCTATTGAATATGCTTTCATGTCTTCTTTGAAGATTGGTAAATCTAGCAGGAATAATAAGAATAATGATAGTGATAGCAATATCGATGATGAACTAGATGAGCTTGAAGCTCTTATGGCTAGAAGATTACCCAAAGGTAAAGGAAGGTATAGAGGTAAGCTACCTTTGGCATTCTTTAATTGTAAAGAAGTTGGCCACATCACTACTAGATGTCCACATAAGAAAGATGATGATAGATCTAAAGACTAATCTGAAGGAAGCTATGGGAGAAGAGTCAACAAATGCTACTGACACAAAAATAGAGACAACCAAGATGATAAAGGCAAAAAGGTATATTACATAGCTGAAGATATTGAATCTAAATCTGATTCTAATGATGACATAGAAGTTGTATTTGTTTCTATGAAAGATGACTCAAAGGAAGAAGAGAAACATGAAGAGACAGCTCTAATCTCTAAAATAAGTAGAAATGATACATGGATCATAGACAGTGGCTGTACAAATCATATGACCGGTGATGTAGAGAAATTTGATCAACTTGATGAATAAAATGGAGGATCTATGAGAATTGGAAATGATGCACCTTTTATGGTAAGAGGTAAAGGTTGACTGATGATTAATGATAGAATAAAATTTGAAAATGCATACTGGGTAGATGGACTGAACTATAACTTGTTAAGTGTGGCACAACTAAACAATTCAAGCCACTGACTTGCTTTTGAGAGCAAAAAGGTGAAGATTTATGATGATAGAGGAAGACTTGTTAGAACTAGTACACAATCCAGAGGTAATCTATTTTACCTTGATATTGATCAGTCTTCTTGTTTGTTAATGAAGGATGAAGATGCATGGTTGTGGCACAAAAGGTTATGCCATGTGAATTTTGATAACATGATCAAAATTAGAAAAAAGAGAAGAGTTAGAGGGTTGCCTAACTTGTCAAAACTTGATCATGCTATGTGCCATGAATGTCATAAAGGTAAGATGACTAAGTCTAGTTTTAAAAGAAAAGACTACTCAACAAAGAAGATACTTGAGTTGGTTCATACTGACCTATGTGGTCCTATGAGAACTTAGAGTTATTATGGTGATAGACACTTTATTCTTTTTTTTTGATGACTATACTAGACTAATGACTATTATGTTCTTGAAAGAGAAATCTAAAACTTTTAAGATGTTTAAATGGTATAAAGCTAAGGTAGAAAAAGAGACTAGTAAAGAAATAAAATGCTTAAGATCTAATAGAGGAGGTGAATTCATCTCTGATGAATTTACTAATTTCTGTAATGAGCATGGTATTAAAAGATAGGTCCCTACACCGAGGACACCTTAGCAAAATGGTATTTCTAAAAGAAGGAATAGGTCAATAATTGACTATGCTAGAATACTGATGATACAAAAGAATGTTGCTTAGACATACTAGAGGGAAGCTATCAGTATAGTTGTATATGTTCTTAACCAAGTACAACTAAAGAAGGATACCAATCTAACACCCTATGAGCTATGGTTTGCACATAAACCTATTGTAAGTTATTTTAGGATTTTTGGAACTAAGTGCTTTATTTTGAAAGATGAGAGAAATGGTAAATTTGATTTAGAAGGAGATGAAGGGATATTTCTAGGATATAGCACCAAAAGTAAAGTATATAAATGTCTGAATAAGGTTACAAATAAAATAATTGAGAGTACTAATGTCTGTGTTGATGAGTTTGATGACAAGAACACATAGGAAAGTATAAAGGAACTGGAAGACTATGGTAGATTCACATACATTGAACAAGTAGAGTATCTATTGAAGCCACAATCTGTGATAACCGCTTAGCTTGAAAATAATGCAGAATAATAGGAAAGACAAACCAATGAATAAGATGGAGCTATCGAGAAAGGAAATGAACTTGAATAGGATGAACAAGAAAGAAGAAACTGAGTTTTGGCTAGTTTTGTTAGAAGACATCATCTTGAGACATAAATTATTAGAGACAAACAAGTTGGAATGCAAAATAGGAGCAAAGCAAGACAAGGTACATGTCTAGTTTGAGAATTTGAACCAAAAAATGTGAAATTTGAATTAGAGAATGAAGAATGGGTTAATGCAATGAAAGAGGAAATAGAGCAAATAGAGAAGAACAAAACCTAGTCCTTATTACCCCGACCTAAAGATAAGAATGTTATTAGTACTAAGTGGATATTTAGGAACAAACTAAATGAAAATAGTGAAGTCACAAGAAATAAAGCTAGATTGGTATGCAAGGGATATGCACAGGAAGAAGGAATTGACTATGGTGAAAAATTTACACCTACTACTAGATTGGAAGGAGTTAGAATGCTACTTGCATATGCTGCACACAAGAAATTCAAAGTCTATCAAATGGATGTGAAGTCAGCATTTCTGAATGGTATACTTGAAGAAGAGGTCTACATAGAACAACCCTAAGTGTTTGTTGATCCAGACAACAAAGACATGGTATGTAGAGTACATAAAGATTTATATGGTTTGAAGCAAGTACCAAGAGCCTGGTATGAAAGGTTGCATACTTACTTGTTAAGTATTGGATTTGTTAGAACAAGTGAAAACAACAATCTATATATGAAAGGTGATACTGATGATACTATTATTATTGCTGAGATATTCGTAGATGATATTATTTTTGGAGGTCAAGTTCATGTACGAAAAGGATTTGTTGATGAAATGAAAAAGGAGTTTGAAATGTCTATGTTCAGAGAGATTAAGTTCTTTCTAGGACTACAAGTGATTCAGCAAAGTGATGGGATATTCATCGCATAATCTAAATACATAAAGGAAGTACTAAAGACATTTTGCATGGAAGATGCTAAACCTATGGGAACACCGATGGCTACTAGATGTAAATTGACAAAGGAGGCTGAAACTATAGAGGTAAACCAAACACTTTACCAATCCATGATTGGTAAGTTAATGTATGTAGTTCATAGTAGACCAGATATAGCACGTGATATGGGAATTGTTGCTAGATTTTCTGCTAATCTTAGAGAATCACACATGATTTCTACTAAAAGAATCTTAAGATACCTGAAGAAAATAGAGGATTATGGATTATGGTATCCTAAGGAAGGTAACTTTGAACTAAAAGTGTACACTGATGTTGATTGGACTGGAAATGTGGATGATAGAAAAAGCACCACCAGAGGAGCATTTTTCTTTGGTGAAAGACTTGTATCCTGGACAAGTAAAAAGAAGGCTTGTATTTCTCTATCAATAGCTAAAGTAGAGCATGTTTTTGCTGCTACTAATTGCTCAAATATTGCATACATTATGCAAGTGTTTGAAGGAATGAATGAGGTAATCATTGACCTGGTGATTATATACTGTGACAATACTAGTGCTATTAATATTTCAAAGAATCCAGTGATGCACTCTAAGACAAAGTATATATCGATTAAGTATCACTACTTAAGAGAAAAAGTGTAGGAGAAGCAAGTGAAGTTAGAATTTGTTACATCTAAAGAACAACTTGCAGATATCTTTACAAAGCCTCTACCGAAGGATACATTTGAATACTTGAGGACTAGACTTGGGTCCATCCCCTATCTACCAGTCACTATTGTGATCTAGATGTTGCATCAGTGTACTTTTATTAAAAGATCACACATGTTGATGTAGCATAGTTCACACTTTGAATCACGATCAAGGTTGTGATTAAGTTTGGAAAACTAGAACAGATTGGGATATCAGTATACAAAAATACAGAGATTGTATTGAACAACAAAGAGTTACTTAGCTACTAAAAGAGTTGTTTGTTTATTTTTTTCTTTGGCATTGTTTTCAAAGGGAGAGATAAATAATATGAAAGGGAGAGACAAAAATGCACTAACAAGAACTATCTAAGGGAGAGACAATCTGAAAGGAATAGAGTATTGAAGATTAGTTACAAAAAATAGAAGCAGGAACATGAGAGCTAAAAAGAGCACAACTATAGAATGGTAAAGTTGTATTATGTAATGTTGTTTAGTAACATAGTGATTAAACATATTAAGTTAGGGAGAGCTTGTACAACATTTTTTCATAGAGTTGTAGAATACATGTTTGGTATGTGTATGGTACATTTCATATTACTTGAGTTTCCATCAGTGCCAAAGGGAGAGACTGATGAACTATAACTCATTTGGAATCTAATTGAAGAATCTGTGATTAAAGATCGCTAGGGAGTTGCTGATTAGATATGTAATATGATTAAATTAGTATTATGTTGTCATTGATGTCAACTAGTTTGATAGCACTTATCTTGTAAGTTACTATACCGAAACATCTAAAGAAAGGTCGAAGAGATGAAGAATAGAGAAATCTACATGAGGAAGATGTATATGTCAGATCAGGATAAGGAAAACATTGAGTAACTTGTTGATGAGTCTATGACCTTATGATATTGACTTTATTATGTTGCATTCATCTATGATGAAGAATAGAGCTGAAAGACACAAAGAAGTGTTATCGGTAAATGAAGCATTTCAATATACACCAATGGAGTGTAGTATATACCAAGTGTAGTGTTAACTGAGCTTGTGTTCACTGACGCATTTCTTTTTTAACTGAGTAGAACAAAATGAATTAAATGATCAGTTTAGTCGATAAGATTGATGAGCTGAAAAGAATATGAAATCAAGGTAACAGATAAATGTTTATTGTGAAGATCGATGGCTAACATAATTAAAGGAAGATCTAATGGAGTAGATTGAAACATATTATTGACACATCAATTGAGGAAGCTTAAAGAGGTAAAATCAATGAATGAGATTAAGTGGCAAAATCTAATGGACAAAAAGAAAATGGTTTACTCGTCTATATAAGAGACTAGATATTTCATAGTGAAGATGCCAGAAGAAGAAGATACTATAGGATTATCGCATGAACATTTTTTTATGCATTTTGATCATACTGGTTAGTGATAACTAAACTACAGAGAAATTACTGAGCTATAGAGAGTAATTATCAATAGATAGTAAGTTGATACATTGTTGAATCTGAAGTGTTATATTGATCAAAAAGATTTGTATGAGCTGAATATTGATTTGTAATCTGCAATTGACGTTTTACTAAGGTAGATCATCTACTGTTACATATTTAACCATTATACATAGTCAAATATCTTAACTGAGTGGTCTAAAATCCTCTTACAAGGTCACACATAAAAGTGTGTTTGTAAACCTTTAACAGGGTTGGGTCTTCACCAACCTCACTTCAGAAGAGTGAATATTTTTGGGTTACCAGTCCCAGGTGGTTTTTCCCTTCATAGGACTTCCACGTTAAATTTGTTGTGTTATGTGTTGATTGTAATATTTTTTTGTTATCATACCCTTCATATTAAATGTTATATTTGATCGGTATTATAATTTTTAGACTAATAATCGATAAAAGAACAGATAGTGAAAGTATTTTATGTTTACCAAGTAGCAGAAGTTGAAGTATTTGTTTTGGATTATACATTTTGTTTTGGGACACTAGATAACTAATTCACCCCCCTCTCAGTTATTCTAATAGGTTCCCTTTTCCATTGATGTCAAAGGGGGAGTATATATATGTAATCATGAAAAATAAGAAAGAAAAGAAGGTATATAGTAAGGGGGAGTATATTCAGTAATATAAAGAAAGGAGGAGTTGCATCAGTTGATATTCAGAGCTTTCAGCAGTTGATGGAGGATCCATTCTTGGGGGAGTTTTGTTGAGGAAATGGAGAATTTTATAAAAGAAATGATCATTTGGATTGGTGGTATTTTTCATTCCATATGTTGCCATCAATGCCAAAGGGTGAGATTGTTGGAGATTTGCCAACAAGCCAGTTTGTTGTTTGTAAGTTTTTCATTGATGATAACTTATGGTAAGAAGCATGTGTGGAAACCTAATGGAGAGAGCCTTCATCATATGTTTCCTACATGTGTTATCAACATGATATAATAGACATAGAGCTTGATTTTGAGTAAAGGCAATTATATAGTTGTGTATATCAGTGAGTGTTCCTCAAAGGTCCCAAGAATAGTTATGTATGTGATTTACAGTATGATTGTAGTAGAGTCTTGTGCCATTATATTTATGTTGTAGACATATTCATGTTGTTATATTCATGGATGAAAAGTTAGATATGTAGTACAAGTTGACTTATGAAGTCTCCAGTTGACGATTATAGTTTCCTGAGTTTATATAATTGCGGTAGTTGTGCCTATCATCTCAGTATGCACACTTGGATTGATGTTCATAGGAGAAGTAAGAAGGTATGGTTAATAGTGCATGACATAATTCATCATGAGAAGAAATTTGGAGTTAATTTGATGGAGATGATTGTGTGTAGCATGGCGTCTACTCACATGGAATTGTGAAGTCCTAATTTATGTTGTGTGCTTAGTAGGGCTGACTAAGGTGTTATTGGAGAGTTTTATTGTTTCTCTAATATGATTTCAAGATGGTTCTAATAGGCCAACTTGATTATATCATTTGGAGGAAAGATATTTATAAGAAGTCATTTGTGATTGCTAAGTATGGTTCAAAGTTGAGACAAAAGAGAAGAGTAGAGAGTGTGAAGTTTTGAGCCATCATTAGAAGGTCTATGTGACCAAGTAAAGAGTATAAGATATTCATTGGAAATGATCAAGACAGCAGGTCTATGTGCAGTTCACCCAGATCTAGATATAATGTGTATCTCTTAAATAGAAGGTTGTAGCCTTCAGCTCTTTGAGTAGTGTGTTCTCAAATATTGTGTCCTCACCCCTAACATGGTTAATTGTAAAAGACTCCTAATAGGGTCTAACCCTTGACTAGGTCACTGTACTTATTACATTGTAAAGATCAACTCCTAATAGGCTTGTAATATCTTCTAATAGGGATCATAATATACTAGTGCAGTTCTTAGTGGGTGTCAATTCCCATCGGGGTTTTTACCTATTTGGGTTTCCTCATAACCAAAACTATGGTGTTGTGTTAAGTGTTCTTTCATTGTGTTTATGCTTAATGTTATTATATACTTAATTGGATAAAGAATTGAAACTTGTAGATAACTAATTCACCACCCCCCCTTGCTTAGTTATCTCTTGGGACTATTCCTAATATGGAGTTTTCTCTTGGCTTCTTGTTAAGTTAGATCTTTGTATCTTGAGTATCATTTTTCAAAGATGTATCTTCCCAAGTCAAAATAGATAGGCTAATGATCACTTTGGTAAAAATAAAATAAAATAGATCCATCTGGTCTATAAGGATAAATCTATAAATGAACTTGTATAACTAATCATGGTAGGAATTGTACTTTGGGCTTAAAAGGAATATTATTATGAAAATAGATATTATAGTAACATCAATGAACCTTTCTTGTTAATCACTTAAATAATAGAAAACTTGTGGATGTGTGTAAGTGTCCCATGAACTTTAGTAGTACATGCTTGAGAATCTATGGGATGTCGTAATACTTCTGTTTGCACATGAAGATATGTAGGTGTGTCATGTTTCTTCCACCTCTTATATTTCTTAATACTTATTATTATAGTTGGTTGTAGTGTTCTAATGCTATTAGTTTATCTTATAAAAAAAATATTCATGCTTGTTTTGATCTTTGTTTCCAAGGATTCCCGAGTGGGGCATCACATTAGAATTAAAGTATTTTAAATATCCTCTAATAAAGCTTCAATATAATAGTTAGACTATTATTTAATCATAGATCAATTCTTACTTAATTAGGAAATTAATAAAAGGAGAATTTAATTAGTATTCCTCATTGAAATCAAATAATATGTTTATAACTAGATGGTTAATTTTAGTCAACTCTAGTCAAACAATAGTAACACTTAGTCAAGATTTTTATCTTGGTGTTCCTATGATAAATTGATTAGAAAATTAAACTTGTGACTTTAATCTTAGAGAGAGGTTGACTAGGTTAATGTTGGTCATGATGCTCCTTAAACCCATTCAAGGTCTTCACGTTTAAACTATTAACTATAACTATTTAGTTAAACTAGAAAACTTTAGTGTTATTTGGATAATTTTTTGGGCATGACAAGATTGAAGAGGTGTTGTTAGTCAAGAAAGGAGAAATAAAAAATTTTCAAGGAGAATAAAGGTTATACTAACACCAATAATAATTTTAATAATAATAATAGGAGGGGTGCTAACTAAAACAATGATAAATCAAGATTTTTGTTGAAAAATACTAACAAAAATATTTTAATTTATCAACTAGGTCCAATAAAATAAATAACGTTAATCAAACACCTAAGACTACTTTCAATAATAATAATAACTATTTCAATAACCACAATGGGAATAAACCATGACCTTTCTTTAATCCAACCCAAAGGAGAAAGTTCACATTCTTGCAAGAACATTTGGAAAATTCCTTAAGGACACTTGTTACCAACAAAATAATCATCTAACCAAAATCAAAATGGTCATCACTAATGGAGGACCTGGTCTAAATATTTACACATTGAATCTTGTAAAAGCCTTAGGATATTTTGAACAAGCTATTGACCCTAAAACAAAGATAACTATAAAGGCTTATGATGATGAAGAAAGGTCCCCAAAAGGGATAATAGGTATTCCTAATCAATTTGGTCCTATTCAAAAGGAAACTATTTCCCAAGTTCTTGAATTGAAATTTACCTATAATATTTTGTTGGGGAGACCATGGATACATGGGATGTAAGTGATACCCTCAATGTACCATAAAAACTTAAATTTTCCATACATGGGTCAATAAATTATGGTAAGTGGAGATTTGAATCTGTTGGGGTTCTTTTCTTTGCAGGACCAAACTTGAATCAAATAGTTGGGCTTAAATCTTAGTTAGGCACTCAATTTTGACAAGGAAATAGTCCAATTGATGAGGATGAAGAATATCCTCCTTCTTTGAGCTCCACATCACTCAGGCGGGTATTGGCTTATTTGCACACTCATAAAATCATTTTGGTGAATAAAAGGCCTACAGATAGATTAGTGTGGAATAGTCTTCAAACCCCTTTAGGTATCCTGTACCCCAATAAATCCAATCCTTATGCAACAACCCTATTTGCATAGAATGATTCTAAAGACCAGAGAGAAACTCCTAATACTACCAACAAAAAATGGAAAGTTATTCCATTGAATGATTTTAATGTTGGGTTGAATGATCCCTTGAAATACCCTTAGTCTCTCATAGACTAGTGTCTTATCCCATGGGCAGCAGAGTCAAATACCTCACTACAACAGAGCTATGAAACAAGAAGACAATGTATTCATCCCAAATCAGATCATACATTACCTAACCACCTGTGTACCCAAATGTGTTATCACCTATTCAAAGGATTTTAACCCTCCCCTTAGAAGAGACCTATAAATATATCATACATAACCAACATCCACTAGAAGATAAGCCTGAAATACCCTTGATATCCCAGCCCATACACATCTGAAAACTAGTCCTAGACCTAGTTGCTTCTGTGAAAACAACTCTACTCTAGACACTCACTAGAAATGCAAGTAGGACTATAACACCCTTGATGCTATAATCAATAAGTCTGAAACCCAAATGGAGACAATCTGATACAAGAACAAATACATCAAATCCTCATACATAGAACAATCTATTACAATTTATATTCTATTCTCAAAAACAAGAAAGGAAAGAGGGACACCTTGTATGAAGAGAAGAATAAATATTTACAAGGCAAAAAACTGAACCATCCAACCCCTCTTACAGAAAAATATCTATAATATATATCACTAATCATCTTGGGATCCCAAAACAAGATGCAAAAAGCTACGGATGATTAGGGTAAGGGTTTTCACCCACCTAACCAACTAGGATTAGATCAAAATTTATTGCAGGGGCATAAAATTTAGACAACCTAGAGAGAAAAGATCTCAAACAGATCTACAATCATGAACATCTATGAGCTCAATACAGTACACCAAGGAATTTCCATGAGAATTAGTCTAATCAACCACCTGCAAACACACCTCAAACAAAAAAATAGTCCTTCACATCAACTTCACAACTACTACTGTCCTACAAAAATTAAATATGAGCAACCCCCTTCATCGCACATAGCTCACTACTAGAAAACCCTACAAAATAATGGTTGTCGCATGATCACATAGCCAAAAATTGGGCTATGTGAACATGTGACACACCACCAAGACTCACCATCGGGTATAGAAACATCATTCTACTAATCAACAAGACCATCGGGCTAGATCGTAACACCTACCACTACCAAACTAGTCAAAATCTACTAAAAAAACCATAAATTCTGGTACTTCATGCCGCTGCAAACTCACTGTAAAGATATTTAAAATTTGGTGCCAATGTTAAACCGGTCAACCTTTAAATCATAACCACTAATATCATGCTTTCTTGGAAAATTGGGCAGCCCATAAAGGAATCTTGGTTTACATTTATGCCTGGTCGCATGATCGCAAGACACCCTACTCACCCTTGCAATCATGCAACTGCAATCACTTAGCCTTAGTCAATAGTCAATCACAAACCCCCTTGAAAGGTCCTTGGCCATGTTACCTTCACAACCCTACAACTCTGCAACGACTTCATTCAACAGTTTTCACATGATCGCATAGCCAGGATATGGGCTATGCAAACATGCGACACACCTCAAGCCTTTACCTTTTGCATAACCACTACCACCACCTAAAGTTAACAAAAGGGCCCATCACATGATCACAAGACATCCTATTAACCCTTGCGATCATGTGACTGCAACCACTAAATAGTGCAATGCTGATCACAAACCCACTCAGAAGTTTGAATTTGAAATGCAATGGTCATCCTCAAGGTGCCAGCAACCTATCAACGGTCAACATTTAAACTCAGATCAACTTCATATCACCACTATTTGATTCATTTACTTTTCTTGGGCCCACATGCTTTACATTGCTTTGAAAACCATGGCCCCACTTCACAATTCTGACACTGCGACACCATCAGTGGTTGCATGATCGCATAGCCAAGAGATGGGCTATGAAAACATGCAACACACCTCAAACACTCACCACCACTACTTTCCCTTAAGTATCAGACCCACCAAGCATATCCACATTGTCACCCTGTCGGCCAATGAATAGCATGCACATCAGAAAGACCTGACACACGGACCCACCTTTTGGTTTTAAACCATGCCACTAAGTCTAGTGCTTAGTCACATGTTCACATAGCTTGAAAAAGAGCTATGAGAGCATACAAAAAACTACCAGCATGTTTCCATAGGCTGACTAAAAATTGCCACACCGACCAGTCAGAGGTGCCTATGTCACAAAATTTGGCAAGCGGACCTTCATATTTTCAACATCATCACTCGTGGACCACTCAGGAGACATTGAATCAGTAGACCTGTCAACGGGCCCCAGCAAGGAAGAACCTTTTCACATGGTCACAAGCCATGAAAATGGCCCTTGCAATCATGCAACAAGGCCATAAGACCGTTACCTCACCACCAACGGTCCCACAAGATAGACATCAACTAGTTGCATGGTTGCATGTCAAAAATTCTTGACATGTGATCATGTGAAAACCAATAAGAACATGCACCCCTACTTCCCTTCTGACATAGGGCCTGGTGAAAACCCCTACACAATCAACATTGACAACCTCCAGCTGCTCTGACATAGACCAATGAGAAAGCTCCATGATAGAAAAACTGACAGTGGACCCACCTAGACCCATGGCACGCCCTCAAGAAAATCCAATAGTTGTCACGAAAGCATGAAGGATAAACATCATGCATCTTTTCCATGCAAACATGTGAAAACCACCGATTCTATTTGATCATTAATCACACTAGGCAACCGAGAAGAACTGGGTCCCACCAACCAATTGCACTTGTGTAGTTAGGGAATGCCAACAAATAGGATAGAAATGCGAGGTTGAAAACATCCACGGTTTTCAGTGCCAGAAGATAAGTGTGCAAGCGCAAAAAGGCATAAAGTCAAAAACAACTAGGGTTTTTGACATTGACACAAAGGTAAATAGGGAATGAAAAAACATCATGGGTTTTCAAAAACATTGTGGGTTTTCGACACTTAGGCATATTCTAAAACTGTTTCTTGTAGACCTTAAAACTTGAATATCTCCCTAGGTTTTATGATTTAAGAGATGCGATCTAAACTGGAGCTAGGTGACATCATGATCTACCTATGGCTAAGGGAACACACCATAAAAAATTTTGGATTTTGTTCACAAGCTAAAACTATGATTACAGGCATGACAGGACACTTAACAAAAGCATTTGCAGAGAACAAGCCATTTTCATAAGATTTTTGCTATGACTGGAAAATGGACTAACAGTGGCTCTAGTGGGGACATGTATCTCCTGTAGATACAATGAGGACCTCAGATCTCTAGGAAGAAGTAGACCACCCACTGGAAAAACATAGAGACCTCAAAAAACATAGGGAACAGACAGGAAAGGGAAACTATTCACAAAATGTACATTTTTTACAAAAAACCTGCAGCAACAAATGAGAGTTAGTTCTTGCCTCTGTCAAAAACTTGATTCTCATTTCTTCCTTCACATGGCACATCAGGCATTCTACTTTCATTCATTCCAACAGATGTGTCAACATTTCCAATCGGCTTATCAGGAAGAACAAAGTAGTTGTCCTCATAGTGCATGTAAAATTTATTGGCACTCTCTCCATCTTGCTCACTATGAAAGCATGATTTAGCATGCCAATGATTAGTATCATCATATAAGAAGTTGTTCTTCTCCATTGACTCATGTCTGCCATCAACTAGAAATACAAAAGTCTCATAATCTGCCTACAAAAAGGCCTCATTTATACCCTAACCTTGTATTTCCATAGGTGTAACCGGCTGGAATTTAGATGAATAGTCAAGCTCATGTTCACAAATGTGATTAATACCAAATTCTGCAACTATTCCACAACCTTCTGATGGACTAGATGCAGCGTCATCACTTAAAACTTTATCGCAAATGGAAAAAGAAGAACATCCTAACTCAAATGAATCTGAAACCTCCACATGTCCCTCAAATAAAGGATTGACAACTTCATGCAATACACCTTGTTGCACCTCATGGAAAAAAATGGGTTGATCATCATCATAGTCTTCATCATATAAAGTATTAGAAAACACTTTAAACTCACTACCCATTTTGACATCATGGGGAATTACAACGTATGAAGAAGAGTCAGAACAACATGAAAATTCACAATCATCATCACCTACCAAGCATGTAGTATCCATGATTATGTCCTTGTTATCCAAAAGTGACCCCTCAGATAGCACTCTATTCAAATCTTCATGTTCTACATCACTGATATCATAATGATTTATCATCTCTTTGTCTTCATAGCCTAAGGATGAATCACCCTCAACATCTTCATTGTCCAAAGAATGTTCACTTCTATCATCACTCTCCTCTTCCCATGTTGCATCTGACTCATATGAAGACACCACACCCTCACTATCTTCATCACTCTCAACATCAGCACTTAAGGACATGACCCTAAGTGCATCCTCAAGCCCAAGGCTGTCATCACTAAGGATCCAATCTTTGACACATATATAATAATATTCCCATAATGCATCTGACCAACTGGTTAAATCAGGAAAACAAAGTTCCAAGAATAAACCAATGAGCTTAGATTCTAAAAACTTAATATCATTAGGAAGCTCATTATATATATCCCAAAATCTATCATAGAAAAGAGATGTAGATAAATCCTTTTTGCATCCTACTCTCAATCTTATCAATGGCATGTAATCCCTAAGGATGCCCTACTCAAGGAACGCAAGCTCCTCCTCAAGCTTACCCATTATAACTTAATGCAATACTTCCATACAATTTTGCAGAGATGCAACTAAAAACTTGAAGTATGAAATCCTCTACTCACACCTTATCCTTCTCTTAGTGCTTGATCACTTAATAAGGAGACATTTTAGATCCTTGAGAAATACCTGGGAATTTTGCAGTAGAAGACTTTGTTGATTGGAAGGTAGGCCAGATCTAGAGCTCACTATGTAGCTCCATCAGATTTTGCAGTGTAAAGTCACCACCTCCTTGAAGAGGAAAAATTTTCTTTGTTTCTTCTTCCAACCAATACAAAACTCCACAAGTAACCACACTATTTATCAAAAGGAGCAATGATCAAACAGAGAAAATTAGAGCCACCACTCACAACTAGGTGAGAAGATATTACTAATGTATTTTTTACTTCAGACTCTGTGATCACTCAACTAGACTCTAGGATGATCTAGCCAAGCAGGAAAAGTTGTTGTCTTTTACTTCTTCCCTAGCAGAGTCACCATTTTGTTGGGGTTCTTTTCCTTGTAGGACCAAACTTAAATCAAATAGTTGGGCTTAAATCTTAGTTAGGCACTCAAGTTTGACAAGGAAATAGTCCAATTGATGAGGATGAAGAACATCTTCCTTCTTTGAGCTCCACATCACTTAGGTGGGTATTGCCTTATCTACACACTCATGACATCCTTTTGGTGAATAAACGGCCTGCAGATAGATTAGTGTGGAATAGTCTTCAAACCCCTTTAGGTATCCTATACCCCAATAAAGCTAATCCTTATGCAACATCCCTATTTGCATAGAATGAGTCTAAAGACCAGAGAGAAACTCCTAATACTACCAACACAAAAGGGAAAGGTATTCCATGGAATGATTTTAATGTTGGGTTGATTGATCCCTTGAAATACCCTTAGTCTCTCATAGACCAGTAAGTTATCCAATGGGCAGCAAAGTCAAATACCTCACTACAATAGAGCTATGAAATAAGAAGACAATGCATTCATCCCAAATCAGATCATACATTACCTAACAACCTATGTACCCAAATGTGTTATCACCTATTCAAAGTACTTTAATCCTCCCCTTAGAGGAGACCTATAAACAAATGATACATAACCAACATCCACTGGAAGACAAGCATGAAATACCATTGATATCCTAGCCCATACACATCTGAAAACCAGTCCTAGAAGTAGTTGCTTCTACGAAAACAACTCTACTACAGAAACTCACTAGAAATGCAAATAGAAGGACTATAACACCCTTGATGCTATAATCAATAAGTCTAAAACCCAAATGGAGACAATCTGATACCAGAACAAATACATTGAATCCTCATACATAGAACAAGATATTACAATTTATATTATGTTCTCAAAAACTAGAAAGGAAAGAGGGACACCCTATATGCAGAAGAAGAAATATTTACAAGGTAGAAAACTAAACCATCCAACCCCTCTTACATAAAAACATCTGCAATATATACCACTAATCATCTTGGGATCCCAAAATAAGATGCAACAAGCTACAGATGACTAGGGTAAGGGTTTTCACCCACCTAACCAACTAGGATTAGATCAAAATTTACTACAGGGGCATAAAATTTAGACAAATTAGAGAGAAAAGATATCAGACAGATCTACAATCATGAAAATCTATGAGCTTAGTATAGTACACCAAGGAATTGCCATGACAATCAGTCTAATCAGCCAACTGCAAACACACCTCGAGCAACAAAATAGTTCTTCACATCAACTTCACAACTCCTACTGTCTTGAAAAAATTAAATCCAAGCAACCCCCTTCATCGCACATAGCTCACTACTAGAAAACCCTACAAAATAATGGCTATCACATGATCACATAGCCAAAAATTGGGCTATGCTAACATGTGACACACCACCAAGACTCACCACTGAGTACAAAAACATCATGCTACTGATCAGGATGACCCTCGGGCCAGATCGCAACACCTACTGCCACCAAACAAGTCAAAATCTATTGAAGAAACCATAAATTCTAGTACTTCATGCTACTGCAAACCCACTGCAAAGACATTTAAAATTTGGTGCCAATGGAAAACTGGTCAACCTTGAAATCATAGCCACTAATATCATGCTTTCTCAGCAAATCGGGCAGCCCATAAAGGAATCCTAGTTTACATTTATGCCTGGTCACATGATCGCAAGACACCCTACTCACCCTTATGATCATGTGACCACAATCACTTAGCCTTGATCAACAGTCAATCACAAACCCCCTTGAAAGGTCCTCGGCCATGTTACCTTCACAACCCCGCAACTCAGCAACGATGTCATTCAACAGTTGTCTCATGATCACATAGCCAGGAGATGGGCTATGCGAACATGTGACACATCTCAAGCCTTTACCTTCTGCATAACCACTGTCGCCACCTAAAGTTAACAAAAGGGCCTATCGCATGATCGCAAGACATCCTATTAACCCTTTGATCATGTGAATGTAGCCACTAAATAGCGTAATGCCAATCACAAACCCACTCAAAAGTTTAAATTTGAAACACAATGGTCATCCTCAGGGTGCCAGAAGCCTATCAACAATCAACATTTGAACTAAGATCAACTTCATATCACCACCATTTCATTTGTTTACTTTTCTCGAGCCTACGTGCTTTACATTACTTTGAAAACTGTGGCCCCACTTCACAATTCCACTACTTGCCCTTAAGTATCAGACCCACTAAGCATATCCACAATGTTACCCTGTCGGCCAATGAATAGCACGCACGTCGACAAGACCCAACACAAGGACCCACCTTTTGGTTTTAAACTCTACCGCTAAGTCTGGCAGTTAGTCACATGTTCGCATGTTAGCTATGAAAACATGCGACAAACTGCCAGTGTGTTGCCATGGGCCAATTGAAAACTGCCACACCGACAAGTTAGAGGTGCCCACGTCACAAAATCTGGTAAGAGGGCCTTCATATTTTCAACATCATCACCCATAGACCACTCAGGAGATGCCAAATTAGTACACCTATCAATGGGTCCCAACAAGGAAGAACCTTGTTGCATGGTTGCAAGCTGTGAAAATGGCCCTTGTGATCATGCAGCAAGGCGATAAGACCACTGCCTCACCACCAACGGCCCCACAAGACAAATGACAACCAGTCGCATGGTCGCATGTTAGAAATTCCTAACATGCGATCATGTGACAACCAATAAGAACATGTGCCCCTGCTTCCCTTTTGACACAGGGCCCGATGAAAACCCCTACACAATTGGCATTGACAACCTCCACCTGCTCTGACACAGACCAATAAGAAAACTCCATGGCAGAAAAACTGACAATGGACCCACCTGGACCCACGGCACGCCCTCAAGAAAATCCAATGATTGTCATGAAAGCATGAAGGATAAACATTGTGCATCTTTTCCATGTAAACATGTGACAACCACTGATTTTGTCTGATCATTAACCACACCAGGCAACTGAGAAGAACTAGGTCCCACCAACCGATCACACCTGCAGAGTTAGGGAATGCCAACAAACAGGGCAGAAATGCGAGGTCAAAAACATCCACAATTTTCAGTGCCAGAAGATAAGTGCGCAAGCATGGAAAGGCAAAAAGTTGAAAACAACCAGGGTTTTTTACATTGACACAAATGTAAATAGGGAATGCGAAAATATCATGGGTTTTCAAAAACATTGTGGGTTTTTGACACTTAGGCATATTTTGAAACTATTTCTTGTAGGCCTTAAAACTTGAATATCTCCCTAGGTTTTATGATTTAAGAGATGCAATCTGAACTAGAGCTAGGTGACATCATGATGTACCTATGGCTAAGGGTACACACCATAAAACTTTGTGGATTTTCTTTGCAAGCTAAAACTGTGATTGCAGGCATGACAGGACACTTAACAAAAACATTTGTAGAGAATAGGCCATTTTAATAAGATTTTTTCTATGACTGGAAAATAGACTAACAGAAACCATTTCAATATTGCAATAAAATCAAGCTCATAAGTGACTCATTGGTTCTGTTGGTAGTAATTTCAATTTTCAAAGTTGCATTTTTAAAATTTGCTTCTTTGAAATTTTCCCTATTTGTTTAAAATCTCCTGCAATTTTTCCTTTCCCAAAGCTTGAAGTATGTTCATAATGGTGAAAACCCTAAGTGTTAGGTTGAAAATGTGCTCAGAGATCCAAAAAACCCTAGAAAACCCCAACTGGGTTCTATTTTGTTGTTCGCTTTTTCAAATCACTTAAAAAAGCTTTTAAGCATGTGTGCTTTTCTTTTCCCAGTTAGTCACTCAGTCTCCTAATGATTTTGGCATATTCCCTTTAGTCTGGTGATTTAGTGAAACCCTTTCTCATGCGATCTCTTTAAGTATAGAGAGTATTCCTTTTCTTCAAGCGACTCAGCGAATTTCTTTTAGTCGAGTAGTCTCTGAATGACCCCATGGAGAATTACGAGATCTAGCGACTACACTGTTTAAATGTTTCAGAGTGACTATAGTCGCCCAGTTTCTAGATTCAAAATACCTTTAGTCAGGTAATCTCTTAATAAAATGATGAAGTGATAAAATATTCAGCAATTATGAGACTTACGATAATCACTAAGTCTCCAAATGAAAGATATTAGTGTATTTTATTTCAGTCACCAAGTCTCTAGGTTCTCAGGCAATTATTTTATTTATCTAGCAACCCAGTGATTTTAGTAGTTAGGTATACTCAAAATTCTGGTCGTTATGATTTAAAAATTCAGTGATCTAGCGACATGGTTATCTCTTAATCTCATGATGTAGCTGTTAAATCAAAAAATATCTAGTGAATCATTAAGGACTGCAAGATGAAGAAAAGATCAACGGCTGACATTTAATCTCATAATCTAACTGAGGTTAAGTGAATTATCTAGTGATTTGGTGAATAAAGGCTTTCACATTGTCTCTAGATTTAACTAGGGTTAAGGAAATCATTCAACAACTGGGAGATATTTTCAGTCACATAATTGCCATATGATCAAGGGTTAAATGTTTGTTGGGGTAAAAAAGTGAAAAATGATATGGATCCGGTTGCCAAATTTGGTGACGTGTTCGTCCTTGATTGGTCATCAAAATGAAATAAAGAAATAATAATCTTTCAGTGATTATGAGATGGACTATAGTCATCGAGTCTCTAGATGGGATAAATCAAAGATATTGTGCCTTCAGTCACCAGATCTCCAGATTGGTTCTGTCTCTAGATTTCCTAAGAAATTCAAAGTCAAATTGAAGTTTTTGAGATTAAGCAACTACCATTAGATTAACATCTTGTGGCTATCATGAAGTCATGAGATGAGATTCGAGAAAAGTTATAGTGATTAAGAGACTTCTCTTTAGTCACTAGGTCTCTAGATGGGTGAAGTTGGGTAGTCTCCAAAAAAACTTTGAAAAGTCAACAAGTTCTAGAGATTAAGAGACTCATTGTAGTCACCAAGTCTCCCAATGAGAAGAAAAGATAATGAGATTTTGGGAAGATAGTTGTCACTAGGTCTCAGGATAGAATTAACAAGTGAAAAGTTTTACAGTCACTGAGAGATAGACTATAGTCGCTGGATCTCTAAATTAAAAATTAAAGTTTCAAGAGGTTGCTAGATCATGAGACAAAATCATAAAGAGCCAAATCATTTAGTGACTATGATTTTTAACTATAGTTGCCAGGTCTCAAGATAGATTTTAAAAGGATAAAATAACGTAGCAATTGAGGATTTTATTTTAGTTGTTGAGTCTCAAAAAGTATTAAAAGGTCACCAAGTCCTACAGCGACTGGGAGACTATCTGTAGTCGCTAAGTTGCTAGAAATCAAATTTTGATTACGTGTCACTTTCTTGGCTCACAACTAGTGAATTGAGTTGAGAACATTCCAATTAATGATGAAAGTGACATGAATTGTAGAACTTGAGTGATAAATGAGTTGTTGCATTAAATTCTTCAGAATAAATATAGTTAATTAATGTTCATTCTAAAATTTATCAAGCATTCCAGAGAACCAGAGCTGAAGAATTACTAGAATTCCTAAGTTTTTCAGTGAATAAAAGGTTTAGTGATTTTAGAGTTTTTAGAGGAATTTGATCTATAGCCAAGATGAGTCAACCATTAACTAGTGAAGTTTCCACTAGTAAGGGATCTAAGGAAAAGGGAAAGGAGAGCTACTCAGATGAATTTCTCACTCTGTTCCCTGGGTCCTCACAAAAAAAAAGGGTTAGTGATGAAATATTCACTAGTAATTTAGGATTTTGTAGAGATGCAATGATAGAAAATGTATCTGGAATGTCTTTTTGGGTATTTCTATAAAAATGCTGATAGTTCAGTGCCCGTTTCAAACCCTTGCACCTTTGGGTTGGCTAGGTTGACAGTACCTATTATTTTCCTAGATGTAGATTTTCTCATTGAGCTGGCCAATAGATACGACCATTTGTTAGAAATAATAAGGAAGGAGGATAGCTCAGCTCTGGTCAAATTAGATAGAAATTCTTTTATGAAATCTTTTGGCATTCACATTCCAATGGCCATATTAGCCCATTTTCATGTCACAACTAAATTCCTTCTGAAAGTGGTCTATCCCTGCAAAATCTCATGGCTCTACCAATCTTCTTCTGGCCTTTGCAATTATTTTTGTGTCTCTACCTACAACCCTTGCAAATATTCAAAAAAATCTAGCCGTTGGTAAAAAATAACCTAGCTTTACCTTGGCATGTTCTAATTTTAAGTTACCTTTTCAATCCACTTAAAACCTTATGTCTACATGTGCTTATTAAGTGACTAGCTTGATGTTTGTGGTTAGGTTTTCATGTGTTGGCAGGGCCCCCTTTAATATTTCCTATGTCCCCGCCCCTTAATTTTTCCTAAGTCCATGTGCCTTTTATTTTCCTATGTTTCGGCTTACATTATTTCCCTGGGCCCCTCTCTGACACCATCTTCATTTGAAGATGGGCATAAGTTCATATGGGATGTGTCAGAGGCATCAGATCATGCGCTGACTAGTGATTCTTCCACAATTGCAGCCTTTCAAACTGGGTGGGTCCATTGACATGTTAGCACAGTTGGCGGTTCCTCATTGGTCGAAAGAATTAATGAAGTGGTAGGGTTGTCAGAACAAATGAAGAAAAATTGGCATGTCCACTTGTTGGATTTTGTGACGTAGCGATCCCTGATTCGTTGAAGTATCCTATGCAGTAGGGTGGGGTCGGGCTTTACATCATCGATGAAAGATTCAAAGATCAAAAACAATCTTATGATCTCATGGAATATTTTAGGCCTATGACATCATAAGACATCCGTTTGATCTTCCATGTGTTCAGGATGACAGTTGTGGGTCCACTGATAGATGTGCACATTTAGAGTCTTCTCATTGGTTGTGTTAGTGGGACCATTTTCTTAGTGTATCCAAATTGTTTATTTTCTATTGGTCCACGGGTGAGTGACTGTGTTTGCTATCAATGGGACCTGAGTTTCAAGCTTGTCAGAGGGCCCTGACATCCGTTGAAGATCAATGATGGGTGTAAGTTCTCATGGGATGTGTCAGAGATTTGAGATCTTATGCCAACCATCAATTTGACCTTTTTTAGAAGTGGTAAAAAAAGGTGGGTCCATTGCTATGTGTACGTGATATGGAATCTTCTAATTGGTTGACATGGATGATGAAAGGGATTTTTCATAAGGGTTTGAGGTGGGCCATAGTTAGGTGGCATAGTGTGGCTACTATCAGAGAGATTGATGAGGAGGACAAGATCTAATGGTTGGTGCATGATCTCATGGGTGGTGTTAGAGTCATGAGATCTTGCACCTACAGTTTGACTAAAGGTTTTTATGCGGTGGGTCCTATGTTAGTGATGATCAAGCATGAGTAGCAAATGATGTGATGATAGGTGGCATAAAGAGGGCCCAGGTGGGGGTCTAAAGTCTAGTGGTCCTAATAAGAAGATTAGCAGCCCAATAAATCTTACATGAGATCACTCATTCATGACATGATTTGGCGGTGTTCCAAATTGTTTGGAAATCTAGCGAAGGAAGGTCGCGTAATCGCTAAATTATTTAGCAAAGGTAAAATGTGTTCTATGAACTGGCAAAAATCTTCAGTCACCAGTTTGCCAAATATGACCAAGGTGAGTTGATTTCTTTTGTTCACCAAATTGCAAGGTTAAGCGATGAGTTAGGATTTCATTTTGTGAATGAGAAAATGCTTTGTCACGTGTTCACTAAATGTAAAGCAGGATTCCTATAAAGGTTAGGCCATAAAGCCCAGGAAACATGAAGATCTAATGGCCATGATATAAAGTTGACCTAAATTGAAATGTGGATCACTGATTTGCTGCTAGCGCTTGCACATGACCATTGTTATTCAAATTCAAATTTGTTGAAGCTTTCCAGTGATAGGAAGGACTGAAATTTATTATTTTAGTAGTCAGATTTGGTGGGATTGATTTCTCAGTGCGCCTGCAGGGTCCAGAGGCTTGATGACTAATTGTAGAGAGTTTTGTGCCGTGATTGAATGGGTATGCATGTTGTCAAGGCATGTTGCAGGTGGTTGATCAGATTGATTTTTATGGTGAATTCAATGGTCTTTGGTACATTCTAAGAGATTTTCATAAATGAGGATTATTCTTGGATCTGATTAGACCTGATTGTTTGGGTTTCTTCCCCTGCAGTAAGTTCTGATGTAATTTTTGGTTTGGTGGGTGGAAACCCTAACACTTACCCTGGTTATCCATAGCTTGTTGCATCCTAACTTGTTTAGGATTTCAATGTAACCAGTGGTATAAGTTGCAGGGTGTTTGTTTTTGTAAGGGTTCCTTCTTCTGCAAATTTTGGAGGAGAATTGGTTCCGTGAAGGGTCCTTTTCCTATAGATTTTTCTCCTTCTCTCTGCATATAGGGTGTTCCCTCTTTCCTCTCTAGTTTTAAGAATATGATACATATTGTAATTGATTTATCTTATGTATGAGGATTTAATATATTCTTACTATTACCAAGCTATCTCCATTTGAATTCTGAATTCATTAATCATACATCAAGGGTGTTTGATTTTTTTGTTTGCATTGCCTATGTGTTTGCAAGTGGAGCTGTCTTCACAAAGATAACTAATTTAGGGTTAGTGTTCATGTACATATGAGCTGAGGTATAAAAGATATGTCATGCTTGTCTTCTAGTGGATGTTGGTTAATGTATTATCTATTTATGGGTCTCTTCTAAGGGGAGGGTTAAAATCCTTTGAATGGGTGATAACATAATTGAATACACAAGTGGGTTATTAAAGTGAGGTTTGGTCATGGTGTGTGATTTATGTAAGGCATCAAAACATTGAATATATTGTCTTCTTGTTTCATAGCTATCTATTGCAATAGGGTATTTGACTCTGTGGCCCATTAGATAAGGCACTAGTCTATGAGAGACTTAGGTTATCTCAGGGATCCCTTAAAACCCATCATTAAATAAGTTCCTTTATGTTCCACCCTTTCCCTTTCATGTTTTTAGGATAGGTCTCATGTTTTCATACTCATTCCATGCAAGTAGGGTTATTGCATGAGATACTAGTTTCATTGAGGTACATGATACCTATAAGGGTTTGAGAACCATTCCACAATCAATTACCTGTAGGCCTATAGTGTGACACAAGTTTTATGTTTGTGTAGATGAGGTATACCTGCCTGAGTGGTGTGGAGCTCAAAGTGTAGATGGATCTCTCTTTGATCCTTGTTAGTTGGCCTTTTTTCTCATTAATTTTGGAGTTTTGAGTGAATGTGACACTATCCCTGTTGATCCTAATGCCAAGCTGACCTCTAGGAAAAAGAACACCAACAAGATGGTGACTCTGCTAGGGAGAACAACAATGAAGAACTACATCTGTTAGAATCTCTAGTTGTGGTTATATTGTAAATTCAAAATCTTATTGACTATATTGATTTGGCCCATCTAAGTCACCAATAAGATGTTGACTCTGCTGGGGAGAGTCTAATATAGAGTTAGATAGACAAAACACATTTATAAAATCTTCTCACTATGTGTTGAGTGGTGAATCTAAAATTCTCTATTTGATCAGTGTAGTTCCTGATAAACAATGAGGCTTGGTGAAGTTTTGGTTGATTGAAAGAAGAAACAAAGAGCAAGTACAAAAATTTTCCTCATCAAGGAGGTGGTGACTCTATATTGTAAAGAATCTGATGGAGCTACATGGTGAGCTCTAGATTTTCCCTACCTTCCAGTGAACAGGGTCTTTCTTCAAAGCTTCCAGGTATTTTGGTTTTCATATACCCTATTTTTATGAAGATTGGTTGTAAAGAATGTATCCCTATCAAGTGTTAAGCACTACTTTAGAGGGATGAGTAGTAGTGGGCAGTTCCTCATGGAGGATATTAGGCCCTTTTGTTTTGATAGCATTGAAGGTGCCCCTAATGAGTTCCCTACTGAGATTGAGGGGTGCTTCACTAGATTCACGTTTGATGGATCTATTTCGGTAAGCCAACATGTATATGATGTCATGGGTTTGTTTGGTGAAATGGAGGTTAAAAATGAAGATGTTGCTATGAAGCTTTTTGTGCAAACATTTTCTAATAGTGCAAGGAAATGGTTCCTATCCTTTCCTTCATGCTCAATCCCTTCTTGGGATGTGTTGAGAGCTAAGTTTGTTGAGAATTTTGATAAAGTTGCTACCCTCAAGAATCAACTAGCAAAGATAAAAATGGAGAACTGGTGGTTAGCGAACATAAGATTTCTAAGACTAGTGGTTCCTTATGGTGATCATGAGGAGGCTAGTTGTTCTAATGTTGATTCTCATTATGCAGAAAGTATTGATCATAAAGCTAGTTTTGAGGTCAGTGCATATAAGAGTGTTGAAGATGAATCTGAGTTTGATAATATTTCCAATGTGTCTATAGATTTTTCTTCTTTTCAATATTAGGATTCCTTCTTCTTGTCCTAGTTTGATGATGTTTTGTGTGAGAGGAAAGAGAATGGTTATGATGCAGATGATGATTCCTGCATTGATTGCTTCATACAAGATGATCTAAAGCCAGAGGTCTACATTCTTTTCCTAGAAAAGAATGATATTTTCAATACTAGGGGTGAAGCTGAGGAGAAGGATAATGAGGCCCAAAGTCCGTTGAGTAGTGAAAAGATATCAGTACTCTTGGCCGATAAATTTGAGAGATGTGCACCTGTTATGGATTTTGATTTGTAGTTCCCCTTTGATATACACTTTACCACTGATAATGAGGCTAGTGTTCAAAGTGACCATCATGACCCATGTATACTAGATTTCCCATCATGTAGTGACTCTACAGGAGAAGAGGTAGAAGGACATGACAGTGTGTTGTTCTGTCATCAAGATTGTAGTGATGAACAAGTTTCTTGTTCATATCCTTTTCCTTCTTTTTCTAAATATGATACTGATGGTGACAATATTGAGGAATTTGTTTTCAATGATTGGGGTAGAAATTCTTTCAGTGAAAATAATGATGTAGATTAGTTGTTCCCCTACCACATGAATATTGAAGAAAACCTTCACTTCGTTTATGATCCAGTTCATGAAGATATCATTGATGAATCAAGTTGGTTAGTGGCTGAAGCAATTCATGAAAGTAAATCTGAGCATTCAAGTCCTTCTCATCCAGGTAAATGTACTGTAATACATGATGTTCAATATGTTCTATTCCCTAGTGCATTACTAAATGAATCTTTTATTCTTTTTGGTCATCAAGAAGAAGTAAGTGATGTTCCTTACTTCTTGGAATATGAATATGAATGTAGTAGTCATGGCTGGAAAAACATGGGTAGTGATCAGTATAGTTTTATTTTTCATCCCATGGTTATTCACATATGTTGGAAGCAAGATGGTCAAGAAATTTTTAGGCGGTTGGTCACATATGTGGATGAAAATTAGACCTTTGATTGAGGAGGGTCATTGATTTCATTTTGGTGGCCTGGGGCCATCAAGTAAATTTGTAAATCTTGTAAATTTTTGTAAATATCTTTCCCTTTCCTGTTGTTTATTTTTCCTCTCTATTCCTTGTGTTTTTGGAAGTCCCTTGTTTTTGTCTAGTAGGTGGTCTACTCCCCTAGAAATGCTAAATTATTTCCATGCCCACAAGAGACATGCATCCCAAGATAGAGCCACTGTTAGCCCATTTTCATGTCACAGCTAAATTCCTTCTGAAAATGGTCTATCCCTGCAAAATCTCATGGCTCTACCAATCTTCTTCTAGCCTCTGGAACTATTTTTGTGTCTCTACCTGCAACCCTTGCAAATATTCAAAAAAATCTAACTGCTGGTAAAAAATAACCTAGCTTTACCCTAGTCTATTCTAATTTTAAGTTACCTTTTCCATCCACTTAAAACCTTATGTTTGCATGTGCTTATTAAGTGATCAACTTTATGTTTGTGGTTAGGTTTTCATGTGTCAGCAGTGTTGGAGCTTTTCCTTGTAGGACCAAACTTGAATCAATAGGTGGGCTTGAATCTTAGGTCAGGCACTAAAGTTTGACAACAAAATAGTCTAATTGATGAGGATAAAGAGCATCCTCCTTCTTCTTTGATCTCCACATCACTCAAGTGGGTATTTCCTTATCTGCACACTCAAGACACCTCATCGTAAACAATAGGCCTATAGATAGATTACTATGGAATAGTCTTCAAACCCTTTTAGGTATCCTTTACCCCAATAAGAAAAATTCTTATGCAATAGCCCTATTTGCATAGAATAAATCTGAAGACTAGAAAGGACCTCCTATTATTACTACCAACATGAAAGGGAAAGGTATTTGATTTCGATGATTAATAGTGGGTTGAAGGGACCCTTGACATACCCTAAGCCTCTCATAGACCAGTGCCTTATCTAATGGGCCACAGAGTCAAATACCCTATTGAAAGAGAAAGCTATGAAACAAGAAAGAAATATACTCAATGTGTTGATGCCTGACATCAATCACACACCATGACCAAACCTCACTTCAACAACCCATCTATGTATCCAAGTATGTTATTATCCATCCAAAGGATTTTAACTCTCCCCTTAGAAGAGACCTATAAATAGATAATACATTAACCAGCATCCACTAGAAGACAAGCATGACATATCCTTGACACCTTAGTTGATACATACATGAATACCAACCCTAAACCAGTTATCTCTGCAAAGAAAACTCCACTTGCAAACACATAGGCAATGCAAATAGAAAAATCAAACATCCTTGATGTATGATTAATGAATTCAGAATTGAAATGGAGATAGCTTGGTAACAATAAGAATATATTAAATCCTAATACATAAGACAAGCTATTACAATATGCATTCTATTCTCAAAAAATCAGAGAGGAAAGAGGGAACCCTATATGCAGAGAAGAAGGAAAAATATCTATAGAAAAAGGACCCTTCAATTGGAACCAGTTCTCCTCCAAAATTTGCAGAAGAAGGAATGGAACCCTTACAAAATCAAACAACCTACAACTTATACCACTAGCTGTCTTGGGAATCTCAAAGAGAATGCAATAAGCTTAGGGTAGCTAGGGTTAGGGTTTCAACAACTACACCAACCAGAAATACAACAAAATTTATTGGAGGGGAAGAACAAGAAGCCACCCAGAGAAAGAGATCTCAGATAGATCTTCAATCATGAAAACCTGCAAGATTCAATATAGAACACCAAGGATAGCCATGAAAACCAGTACAAATCATCTCCTGTAAAAAGCTTCTCGAGCTCAGAAACATACTCCACCAGGTATAAAACATCACTGCAATCAATTATTAGGCCTTAGGACCAGTTTGCAACCACTAGCACTACCAACCAAATCAAATATGGCTGCTAAAACATTAAAAACTAGTCCTTTCTATCTCTACAAACCCCCCAAGCATTTAAATTTGAACTGCAATGGTCACATCCAAGGCACCAGAAATGAATCAGCGGTCCATATTTAAATGTGGATTAACTTTGAAACCTAACCATTAGATCTTTATGTCTCATGGGCTTTATGGCTTAACCTTTATAGGAATCCTAGTTTACAATTAGCGATTATGTGACAATGCAATTCTTATTCATGAAATAGAACTCAAACTCATCATTTAACCCAGTGACTTGGTGAACAAAGGAACTTAACTCACCCCATCTACATCTGGCAAATCAATGACTGAAGGGAATCATCTAGCTTCATTCCTATTTGGTGAACTGGTGACTAAAGGCAATTCTCATATTTGCTGAATACTTTACACTACCGCCAGATGTTTTAGTGATTACATGAACACACTTATTCTCCCATTCACCAGAAGATTTGGAACTTTGCCAAATTATTATGAGAATGCATGAATACTAAGGATTTTATTAGCACCGCTATATACTTTGTCTGAACCACCAAAAGACTTTGATAACCTTGGGCCCATCTGCAAACTGCCACATGTCAACATGCTATTCATTAAAAGTGCCCAGTCACTACTGACAAAGG
Source organism: Chamaecyparis obtusa (assembly GCA_027943335.1). Lineage (NCBI taxonomy): Eukaryota > Viridiplantae > Streptophyta > Pinopsida > Cupressales > Cupressaceae > Chamaecyparis > Chamaecyparis obtusa. The sequence goes on from BSBK01005737.1 coordinate 166,991, forward strand.
ATCCACAAACAACTCTGCATCATTGAGATTCTAATTCCAGATTGACAGCTAGTCTCATGCCCTCATGAGTTAGAAGATTCCATCCAATTATACGCTCGTCGTCGATCTCTTCACTTTGCCACTTGAAGAATCTGGCCCCATAGACAAGTATCCACCTCAGCACACCTGGCCCAATTAGAATAAAATATTTTAACAACACCTGGCACCATGGTCCCATAATCCTCAACTAAGCCTTAACCTTATCTAGCAAATATGAGACTGAAAGCCATCTCCAAGTCGCTGAATGTTTTAGGGCTCCACCATTTAATTTAGAGATTATGCAAATACTTCTTTCACCAATTCGCTAAAATTTTTAGGATATCACCATTTAATTATGAGAACTAGTGAACAAAGCATACATTTATCAATGCTGCAAAAAATATATCCTCACCGCCAAATGGACTGAGAAACTAACTGGGCCTGCAAAGGAAGATCAATGGCTAGTCTTAAACCCTCATGCCTCTAGCACACTCTATGCAAAATTATGACAACCATTGATGCTCTGACATATCAGGACCCACTGAAGACTGGAAAGCCTCTACCTCACTGATAAAATTTGATTCATCCTCAACCAATCAGAAGTAGCCAAGTCATGCACATGTAGCAGTGGACCCACTTTACTTTGTCACTTCTAAAAAAGGTAAAATCAATGGCCGGCATAATTTCGCAAACCTTTGACACATCTCATGAGAATTTACACCAACCGTAGATGTTCTGCATATGTTAGGACCCTCTGACACACTTAGAAACTAGGTCCCACTATAGCTGCCAACACATTACCTCGTGGATCAATCACAGTTTTCCAAATGTGTCTATGTGTCACCCTAGACCCACATAAATATTTCTTTATTCTTCTTGCTACAAACTAACCCCAGGGGATTTAGTGAACAAATGAATAAAGGCAATCTCCCATTCACGAGATACATTTCTTAACCACGGTCAGACCTAGAGAATACATGAATAAGAGCATTCGCCAGTTCGTTGAATCATTTCTTACCCCCATGTTACATTATGAGAACAAGTGAATACAAGCATTCACTGAATCATTGAAACATTTGAAAGACATGGAAAAGTATTACCTGATTTAGCAAAGACTAGGCGAGGAAATAGCCACATGCAGAAAGGGGATTTTAAGTGGCCCAAAAAAGTAACGAAGCAATAGAACAGAGCCATGAGATATTAGGGTTTTTTGCATGTAATGGCTATTTTTTTTAATATGGATCAAGGGTTTTAAGCCAGAAACATGAAAATAGTAGTAGGGACCAAAGGAAAATACATGAGAGCATGAAATTTTTTTGTAGGGATAGACCATTTTCAGAGGATTTTTGCTAAAATAGGAAAATGGGCTAACAGTGGCTCTAGTTGGGGATGCATGGCTCTTGCAGGCATGACAAGAATTCAAATCTCTAGGAAAGTAGACCACCTACAGGACAAAACAAGGGACCTCAAAAAACTAGCAACCGAACCAGGGAAGAAACACATGATAGGAAAGGGAAGATATTTACAAACATTTACAAGAAATATACAAAAGTTACATAGGGCTCAAGGCCCCAAAACTTCTAATTAGTTTTACCTCTATCAAATAAAAAAATTTCATCTCCATACAATGGAGGAAGACTGAAAATACATTTTCCATCCTTCCTACCAAAAACATTGTGTTAATTCATGGGCTAAAAAACAAAACTATAGTGATCACTAACCATGTTCTTCCAGTCATGATTGTTACACTTATGTTCAAAATCCAAGAAGTAGGGAACATCATCTACTTCTTCCTGATGACTGGAAACAAAATTTTGACCTAGTAATGCATCAGAAAATAAAACATATGGAACATCATGCATTACAACACAATTATCTGGCTGAAAAGGACTTGAATCCTTTGATTTACCTTCACATACTGCCTCAACCACTAAGAAACTTGGTTCCTCTATGATATCTTCATGAATTAGATCATGAACCAAGTGAAGGTCTTCTTCATAAATATTGTGATAGTGGAACACTGCATCATCATAATCACCAAAAGAATCTCTATCGCAGCTATTGAAAATTAAGTCCTCAACACTGTCACCATCACTGTCATATTTAGCAGAAAAAGAAAAAGGATATAAACAATAAATTTGTTCATCACTGTAATCTTGATGATAGGAAAACACACTATCATGTCCATCTACCTCTTCTCCTATAGAGTAACCACATGAGAACTCTGGTATATATGGATCACCAAGCATATGGATCTCTTGCATCTTGTTAGTATTTGACAAACCCAAAAATTACTGGTGGGTGGGAGGGAAAACATTAATACATACATCAAGGATATCTATATTACTTGAGAATGAACAAATACTGATGACTTCATCACCTGATATATCATGTTGTACCTGGTTGCTATCTAGTAGTGCTGGGGTAGAAAAAGAATTAGAGGCACACATGTCAAAGTCAAAACCTATTGACTCATCTTCCCTATCAAAATCAATGTGTTTTGAGTGTGAAAACCTAGAGTCATCCCTCCCTGCATACCTGAGATATTCACAAGACAAGAGATCTAAAATTTTTTCACTATGAAGTGAATAATTGTTCTCAAGAACACCCTCCTTTGACATACAATCATCAGCAACATCTTCATGCAGCCAATCCTCTTCCTCGTCTGATTGATTGCATAAAATTTCTACCCCATACTAAGAAAGAGCATCACTCTTATGATTATAAGAAAGAGTGTCATCACTTAACACATCTCCTTCATAGCTTCCATCATTCTCAATATCAGTACCAATGAGCATAACCCCAAGTGCATCATCAAGCTCAAGACTATCATCACTAAGCACCCAATCCCTGATACATCCATAATACACCTCCCACAAAGCATCTAATCAACTGGTTGACTCAGAAAAACAAAGCTCTAGGAATAAACCAATGAACTCAGATTCTGAAAACTCAAAATCATCTGGAAGCTCATCATATGCACCACAAAATCTATCATAAAAAAGAGATATGGATAGATCCTGTCTGCACCCCACCTTCAATCTTACCAATTTTATGCAATCCCTAAGGATGCCTTGGTCTAATAATGCAAGCTCCTCCTCAAGCTTACCCATTATAACTTAACGCAATACGTCCATAAGATTTTGTAGATGTGTAATTGAAATTTTAAAGTATGCAAACCTCTACTCACACCTACTCCTTTCTTAGTGCTTGATCACCTAATAAAGAGACATTTCAGTTCTTGAGTAATACCTAAGAATTTTGTAGCAGAAGACCTTTGTTGACTAGAAAGTAGGGTAGATCTAGAGCTCACCATGTAGCTCCATCAGGTTCATTTCTATATAGATTCACCACCTCCTTGAAGAGGAAATTTTTTGTACTTGCTCTTTTTTTCTTCTTTCAATCAACACAAAACTTCACCATGATGAGGATAAAGAGCATCCTCCTTCTTCTTTGAGCTCCACATCACTCAGGTGGGTATTGCCTTATTTTCACACTCAAGACACCTCATGGTAAACAATAGGCATGTAGATAGATTACTATGGAATAGTCTTCAAACCCTTTTAGGTATCTTGTACCCCAATAAGAAAAATTCTTATGCAATAGCCCTATTCACATAGAATGAATCTGAAGACTAGAAAGGACCTCCTATTATTACTACCAACATGAAAGGGAAAGGTATTTGATTTCGATGATTAATGTTGGATTGAAGGGACCCCTAAGATACCCTAAGCCTCTCATAGACCAGTGCCTTATCCAATGGGCCATGGAGTCAAATACCCTATTGGAAAAGAAAGCTATGAAACAAGAAAGCAATATACTCAATGTGTTGATGCCTAACATCAATCACACACCATGACCAAACCTCACTTCAACAACACACCTGTGTATCCAAGTATATTATTATCCATCCAAATGATTTTAACTCTCCCCTTAGAAGAGACCTATAAATAGATAATACATTAACTAGCATCCACTAGAAGACAAGCATGACATATCTTTGACACCTCAGCTCATACATACATGAATACCAATCCTAAACCAGTTATCTCTATGAAGACAAATCCACTTGCAAACACATAGGCAATGCAAATAGAAAAATCAAACACCCTTGATGTATGATTAATGAATTTAGAATTCAAATGGAGATAGCTCGGTAATAGTAAGAATATATTAAATCCTCATACATAAGACAAGCTATTACAATATGCATTCTATTCTCAGAAAACTAGAGAGGAAAGAGGGAACCTTATATGCAGAGAAGAAGGAAAAAATATCTACAGGAAAAGGACCCTTCACTTGGAACCAGTTCTCCTCCAAAATTTGCAAAAGAAGGAATGGAACCCTTACAAAATCAAACAACCTACAACTTATACCTCTAGCTACCTTGGGAATCTCAAAGAGAATGCAATAAGCTTAGGGTAGCTAGGATTAGGGTTTCAAAAACTACACCAACCAGAAATACAACAAAATTTATTACAGGGGAAGAACAAGAAGCCACCTGAAGAAAGATATCTAAGATAGATCTTCAATCATGAAAACCTGCAAGATTCAGTACAGAACACTAGGAATAGCCATGAAAACCAAGACAAATCACCACCTATAAAAAGCTTCTTTAGCTCTAAAACATAGTCCAACAGGTACAAAAAATCATTGCAATCAATTATCAGGCCTCAGGACCACTTTGCAACCACTAGCACTACCAACCAAATCCAATATGGCCGCTAAAACATTAAAAACTAGTGCTTTCAATCTCTGCAAACCCTCCAAGCATTTAAATTTGAACTACAATGCTCACGTCCAAGGTGCCAGCAGTGAATCAGCCGTCCATATTTAAATGTGGATCAACTTTGAAACCTGACCGTCAGATCTTTATGTCTCGTAGGCTTTATGGCTTAACCTTTATAGGAATCCTAGTTTACATTTAGCGATTACGCGACAATGCAATTCTTATTTGTGAAATCAAACTCAAACTCATCATTTAACCTAGCGACTTGGTGAATAAAGGAACTTAAATCACCCCCGCTACATCTAGCGAATCAGTGACTGAAGGGAATCATCTAGCCTCATTCCTATTTGGAAAACTAGTGAATAAAGGCAATTCTCACATTCGCTAAATACTTTACACTACTGCTAGATGTTTTAGCAATTACACAAACACACTTATTCACCCATTCGCCAGAAGATTTGGAACTTTGCCAAAGTATTATGAGAATGCGAGAATACTAAAGATTTTATCAGCACCACTATATACTTTGTCTGAACTATTGAAAGACTTTGATAACCCTGGGCCCACCTGCAAACTACCACATGTTAGCATGCTATTCATTAAAAGTGCCCAGTCACTACTAACAAAGGACCCACAAACAACTCCACGTCATTGAGATTCCAATTCCAGATCGATGGCTAGTCTCATGCCCTCATGAGTTAGAAGATTCCATCCGATTATACACCATCGTCGATCTATTCACTTTGCCACTTGAAGAATTTGGCCCCATAGACAAGTATCCACCTCAGTACACTTGGCCCAATTAGAATAAAACATTTTAGCAACACGTGGCACCATGGTCCCACAATCCTCAGCTAAGCCTTAACTTTATCTAGCGAATATGCAACTGAAAGCCATCTCCAAGTCACTGAATGTTTTAGGGCTTTGCCATTTAATTTAGAGATTATGTGAATACTTCATTCGCCAATTTGCTAAAAAATTTAGGATATCACCATTTCATTACAAGAACCAACGAACAAAGCATACATTTATCAGTCCTGCTAAAAATATATCTTCACCGCCAAATGGACTGAGAAACTAACTGGGCCTGCAAAGGAAGATCAATGGCTGGTCTTAAACCCTCATGCCTCTGACACACTCTATGCAAAATTATGACAACCATTGATGCTCTAACATATCAGGACCCACTAAAGATTGGAAAACCTCAGCCCCAGTGACAAAATCTAATTCACCCTCCTCAACCAATTAGAAGTAGCCAAGTCATGCACACATAGCGGTGCACCTACTTTACTTTGCCTCTTTTGAAAAAGGTGAAATCAATAGCCGTTGTAATTTCACAAACCTCTGACACATCTCATTAGAACTTATGCCAACCATAGATCTTCTACATATGTCAGGACCCTCTGACACACTCAGAAACTGGGTCCCACTATAGCTGCCAACACATTACCTCGTGGACCTATCACAGTTTTCCAAATGTGTCTATGTGTCATCTTGGACCCATAGAAATATTTACTTATTCTTCTCACTATAGACTAACCCCAGGGGATTTAGCGAACATGCAAACAAAGGCAATCTCCCATTTGTGAGATACATTTCTTAACCATGGTCAGACCTAGAGAATATGCGAATAAGAGCATTCGCCAATTCCTTGAATCATTTCTTACCCCTAGGTTACATTATGAGAATAAGCTAATACAAGCATTCACTAAATTGGTGAAACATTTGAAAGGCATGGAAAAGTATTACCTGATTCAGCAAAGACTAGGAAAGGAAATAGCCACATGTAGAAAGGGGATTTTAAGTGGGCCAAAAAAGTAATTGAGAAATAGAACAGAGCCATGAGATATTAGGGTTTTTTGCATGTAACGTTTAGTTTTTTGAATATGGACCAATGGTTTTAAGCCAGAAACATGAATATAGTAGCAGGGACCAAAGGAAAATAAATGAGACCATGAAATTTTTTTGCAGGAATAGACCATTTTCAGAAAATTTTTGCTAAAATAAGAAAATGGGCTAACAAGCGGGGCCACCTTTAATATTTCCTATGTCCCTACCCCTTAATTTTTCCCTAAGTCTCCAGCACCCGATGAATTAATTTTTCCTAAGTCCATGTGCCTTTTATTTTCCTATGTTTCATCTTCCATTATTTCCCTGGGCCCCTCTCTGACACCATCTTCATCTGATGATGGGTGTAAGTTCTTATGGGATGTGTTAGAGGCATCAGATCATGTGCTGACCATTGATTCTTCCATGGTTGTAGCCTTTCAAACTGGGTGGGTCCCTTGACATGTTAACACAGTTAGGGGTTCCTCATTGGCCAAAAGAATTAATGAAGTGGCAGGGTTATCAGAATGAATGAAGAAAAATTGGCATGTTTGCTTGTCAGATTTTGTGACGTGGTGATCCCTGATTCGTTGAACTATCCTATGTAGTGGGGTGGGGTTGAGCTTTACATCATCGGTGAAAGATTCAAAGAAAGTCGATGGTCTTATGATCTCATGGAATCTTTTAGGCCTATGATATCATAAGACATCCATTTGATCTTCCATGTGTTCAGGATGACCATTGTGGGTCCACTGACAGGTGTACATGTTTGGAGCCTTCTCATTGGTTGTGTCAGTGGGACCATTTTCTAGGTGTATTTTAATTGTTTATTTTCTATTGGTCCACAGGTGACTGACTATGTCTGTTGTTAGTGGGACATGAGTTTTGGGCTTTTCGGAGGGTCCTGACATCCGTTGAAGATCAATGATATGCATAACTTCTCATGGGATGTATCAAAGGTTTGAGATCTTACGCTGACCATCGATTTCACCTTTTTTAGAAGTGGTTAAATAAGGCTACTCCACTGCTATGTGTACATGATATGGCATCTTCTAATTGGTTGATGTGGATGATGACAGAGATTTTTTAGAGGGGTCTGAGGTGGGTCGTAGTTAGGTGGCACAGTGGGGCCACTGTTAGAGAGATTGATGATGAGGAAAAGATCTAATGGTTGGCGCATGATCTCATGGGTGGTGTCAGAGCCATGAGATCTTGCACCCGTTGTCTAATTTAAGGTTTGTATGCGGTGGGTCCTATGTCAGAGATGATTGAGCATGAGTAGTGAATGATGTGATGACAGGTGGCATAAAGAGGGCCCAGGTGGGGGCTAAAGTCTAGCGGTCTTGATAAGATGGTTAGCAGCCCGATAAATCTTACATGAGATCACTCATTCGTGAGATAATTTGGTGGTGTTCCAAATTGTTTGGAAATCTAGTAAAGTAAGGTCGCATAATCACTAAATTATTTAGCAGAGGTTAAAAGTGTTCTGTGAACTGGCAAAACTCTCTAGTCGCCTATTTGCCAAATATGACCAGGATGAGTTGATTTCTTTTGTTTTCCAAATCGCAGGGTTAAGCGATGAGTTAGGATTTGATTTTAGGAATTAGAATTTTATTTGTCACATATTTGCTAAATGTAAACTACGATTCCTATAAAGGTTATTGCATAAAGCTTGGGAAACATGAAGATCTGATGCTCACGATATAAAGTTGACCTAAATTCAAATGTGGATCACTAATTTGTTGCTGGCACTTGGACATGACCATTGTCATTCAAATTCAAATTTTTAGAGGGTTTCCAGCGACAGGAAGGACTAAAATTTATTGTTTTACTGGCCGGATTTGGTTGGATTGGTTTCTCAGTGTGCCTGCAGTGTCTAGAGGCTTGATGACTGATTGTAGAGAGTTTTGTGTCGTAATTGAATTGATATGCATGTGCTCAAGGCGTGTTGTAGGTGGTTGATCAGATTGATTTTCATGGTGAATTCAATGGTCTTCAGTACATTCTTAGAGATTTTCATAAATGAGGATCATTCTTGGATCTGATTAGACCTGATTGTTTGAGTTTCTTCCCTTGCTGTAAGTTCTGATGTAATTTTTGGTTTGGTGGGTGGAAACCCTAACCCTTACCATAGTTATCCATAGCTTGTTGCATCCTAACTTATTAAAGATTCCAAGGTAACCAGTGGTATAAGTTGCAGGGTGTTTGTTTTTGTAAGGGTTCCTTCTTCTGCAAATTTTGGAGGAGAATTGGTTCCGTGAAGGGTCCTTTTCCTGTAGTTTTTTCTCCTTTTCTATGCATATAGGGTGTTCCCTCTTTCCTCTTTGGTTTTAAGAATATGATACATATTGTAATTGATTTGTCTTATGTATGAGAATTTAATATATTCTTACTATTACCAAGCTATCTCCATTTGAATTCTAAATTCATTAATCATACATCAAGGGTGTTTGATTTTTCTATTTGCATTGCCTATGTGTTTGCAAGTGGAGTTGTCTTCACAGAGATAACCAATTTAGGGTTAGTGTTCATGTAAATATGAGCTAAGGTATCAAAGATATTTCATGCTTGTCTTCTAGTGGATGTCGGTTAATATATTATCTATTTATGAGTCTCTTCTAAGGGGAGGGTTAAAATCCTTTGAATGGGTGATAACATACTTGAATACATAGGTGGGTTGTTAAAGTGAGGTTTGGTCATGGTGTGTGATTGATGCAAGGCATCAACACATTAAATATATTGTCTTCTTGTTTCATAGCTATCTATTACAATAGGGTATTTGACTTTGTGGCACATTGGATAAGGCACTGGTCTATGAGAGACTTAGGGTATCTCAGGGATCCCTTCAAACCCATCATTAAATCATTTCCTTTATGGTCCACCCTTTCCCTTTAATTTTGTTTGGATAGGTCTCTAGTTTTCATAATTATTTCATGCAAGTAGGGCTATTGCATGAGATACTGGTTTCATTGAGGTACAGGATACCAATAAGGGTTTGAGAACCATTCCATAGTCAGTTACCTGCAGGCCTGTAGTGTGACACAAGTTGTATGTGTGTGCAAATGAGGTATACCCACCTGAGTGATGTGGATCTCAAAGTGTAGAAGGATCTCTATCTGATCCTTGTCAGTTGGTCTTTTTCCTCATAATTTTTGGAGTGTTGAGTGAATGTGACACTAGCCCTGTCAATCCTATTGCCAAGCTAACCTCTAGGAAAAAGAACACCAACAAGATAGCGACTCTACTAGGGAGAACAACAATGAAGAACTACATCTGTTAGAATCTCTAGTTGTGGTTATATTGTTAAGTCAAAATCTTATTGACCAGATTGATTTGGCCCATCTGAGTCACCAACAAGATGGTGACTCTACTAGGGAGAGTCTAATATAGAGTCAGATAGAGAAAACACATTTTTTAAATCTTCTCACTACATGTGTAGTGGTGACTCTGAAGTTCTCGGTTTGATCAATGTAGTTCCTAATAAAAAGTGAGGCCTGGTGAAGTTTTGGTTGATTGAAAGAAGAAACAAAGAGCAACTACAAAATTTTTCCTCTTCAAGGAGGTGGCAACTCTATATTGTAAAGAACCTGATGGAGCTGCATGGTGAGCTCTAGATCTGCCTTGCCTTCTAGTCAATAGGGTCTTTCTTCAAAGCTTCTAGGTATTTTGGTTTTCATATACCCTATTTTTATGAAGATCAACTATAAAGAATGTATCCCTACCAAGTGTTAAGCACTACTTTAGAGGGATGATTAGTAGTGGGCTAGAGTCATGGTGAATTGGAGGTTGAACATGAAGATATTTCTATGAGGCTTTTTGTGCAGAAATTTTTTGATAGTGCAAGGAAATGGTTCCTATCCTTGCCTTCATGTTTAATCCCTTCTTGGGATGTGTTGACAGCTAAGTTTGTTGGGCATTTTGATAAAGTTTCTTCTCTCAAGAAGGGATTAGCAAATATAAAAATGGAGAGCTGATGGTTAGAGGAGGACATAAGATTTCTAAGACTGCTGGTTCCTTATGGTGATCATGAGGAGGCTAGTTGTTTTGATGTTGATTCTCATTATGCAGAAAGTATTGATTATGAAGCTAATTTTGAGGTTGGTGCATATAAGAGTGTTGAAGATAAATGTAAGTTTGATAATATTTCCAATGTGTCTATAGATTTTTCTTCTTTTCAATATTAGGATTCTTACTTCGTGTCCCAATTTGATGATGTTTTGTGTGAGAGGCAAGAGAATGGTTATGATGTAGATGATGATTCCTACATTAATTGCTTCATACAAGATGATCTAAGGCTAGAGGTCTCCATTCTTGTCCTGGACAACAATGATATTTGCAATACTAGGGGTGAAGCTGAGGAGAAGGATAATGAAGCCCAACGTCCATTGAGCAGTGAAAAGATATCAACACTCTTGGCTAATGAATTTGAGAGATGTGCACCTGTTATGGATTTTTATTTGCAGTTCCCCTTTGATATACACTTTGACATTGATAATGAGGCTAGTGTTCAAAGTGACCATCATGACCCATGTATACTAGATTTCCCCTCATGTAGTCACTCCACAGGAGAAGAGGAAGAAGGACATGATAGTGTGTTGTTCTGTCATCAAGATTGTAGTGATGAACAAGTTTCTTGTTCATATCCTTTTCCTTCTTTTGCTAAATATGATACTGATGGTGACAATATTGAGGAATTTGTTTTCAATGATTGGGGTAGAACTTCTTTTGGTGAAAATAATGATGTAGATTAGTTGTTCCCCTATCACATGAATATTAAAGAAAACCTTCACTTGGTTCATGATCCAGCTCATGAAGATATCATTAATGAACCAAGTTGCTTAGTGGCTAAAGCAATTCATGAAGGTAAATCAGAGGATTCAAATCCTTCTCATCTAGGTAAATATGTTGTAATGCATGATGTTCCATATGTTCTATTTCCTGATGCATTACTAGATGAATCTTTTATTCTTTCCATTCATCAAGAAGAAGTAAGTGATGTTCCTTACTTCTTGGAATATGAATATGAATGTAGTAGTCATGACTGGAAAAACATGGGTAGTGATCAGTATAGTTTTATTTTTCATGCCATGGTTATTCACATATGTTGGCAGCAAGATGGTCAAGAAATTTTTAGGTGGTTGGTCACATATGTGGATGAAAATTAGACCTGTGATTCAAGAGGGTCATTTATTTCATTTTGGTGGCCTGGGGCCATCAAGTAAATTTGTAAATCTTGTAAATTTTTGTAAATATCTTTCCCTTTCCTATTTTTTGTTTTTCCTCTCTATTCCTTGTGTTTTTTGAAGTCCCTTGTTTTTCTCCAGTAGGTGGTCTGCTCCCCAAAAAATGCTAAATTATTGCCATGCTTGCAAGAGACATGCATCACCAGACAGAGCCATTGTTAGCCCATTTTCATGTCATAGTTGAATTCCTTCTGAAAATGGTCTATCCCTACAAAATCTCATGGCTCTACCAATATTCTTTTGGCCTCTACAATTATTTTTGTGTCTCTGCCTTCAACCCTTGCAAATATTCAAAAAAATCTAGCTATTGGTAAAAAATAACCTAGCTTTACCCTGGCCTATTCTAATTTTAAGTTACCTTTTCCATCCACTTAAAACCATATGTCCCCATGTGCTTATTAAGTGACCAAATTTATGTTTGTGGTTAGGTTTTCATGTGTCAATAGGGCCCCCTTTAAAATTTCCTATATCCTTGCCCCTTAATTTTTCCCTAAGTCTCCAGTGCCCGGTGAATTAATTTTTCCTAAGTCCATGTGCCTTTTATTTTCCTATGTTTCAACTTACATTATTTCCCTAGGCCCCTCTCTAACACCATCTTCATCTGACAAAGAGTGCAAGTTCTTATGGGATGTGTCAAAGGCATCAAATCATGTGCTAACCATTGATTCTTCCATGGTTGTAGCCTTTAAAATTGGTTGGGTCCTATTATCACTACTAAAATTTTGAGCTCCATGCAAAGAAATTTTAAAAATATTGACATTTTTCACCCTGTTAGTGTTGCTTCATTATGAAAACCCTATGTTTTACCCTAAACCCTAGCTTGCTGATGAGCCTTGTTATTTTTACACGTTACCTTTTTGATTCACTTAAGTCTTGAAATATACATGTGCTAATTATTGACCCCTTTCAGTTATCCTTTATAATATCATGTGAGTAGGGTTTGATGTCGGGTCCCCTTTTTATTATTTCCTAAGCACATAAGTCTCTGGCATCAATTTTCTTATCTTTTACCATGTTTAAAAGATCTACGATTGTCATTATACTGTTGGACCAAGATTCAAATCTTTTAACATCATGGTATAATGATAGCTGTTCTATGTCTATGGTGGGCCAAAAGAGAGGTGGGACCTTGTAGTGCCAGGTCATGATGATGAGCCGGTTTGTTATTGGTTGTCAGTAATAGGGATGTGGCAGCTAACAGAGTTTTAAAGTCATAAAAAATAGTCTAAGGGGGACCCATTTATTTGCAAACATGGCAGGATATGATTTGATGAGAAGAAAAGTGATGTGTTAGTAGTGGGGCCTTTTCTTCCAAGTGATTAAGATGCTACAGGATCTCACAGTTGTCGCTAAACCGTTGGGACAAGATGCATGATTTTCAACTTCATGATTTAGCGACAGCCATTGATTTCAATAAGAGATGGAAATTTCTCGGTGGGTCCTTTGTGCTAGAGCTTTAATGATATGGTCATTTCTGATTGGCCCAGGGTTGTAATGACATGTCTTGGTCGCCAAGCTTTCCTGCCGCCAAGTATCACGTGGGTTTTTTTCAGTTTGCTGATGTGTTCCAAATTGGCATTTTTTCATTCGCTGAGGGTTTCTAAAGTCATCAATGGGTCCATTGTTTTATTAAAAGGATGTGATCGTTTGATTAAATTGCATTCATGGTTGTCATTATATCTTAAGATGGTTTCTCTGACAGTTTTGGGATAGCACTTTAGTGATAGGATGACACCTATCCACTTCAACCAAAGTAAAGTTAAGTGATTTATATCCTCATGTGGTGATTTTGAAATATTCTGATTGGTTGAGAACTAGACTGGGGAAAAGTATTATAGGGTTTTGTTGTTAAGTTGCCGACTGCCTGATGTGCCAAAATAGAGATGTATCAACGGCTAAAATTTGAAATTTTCCTCTATGACATTTTTCACGTCCTATGAATGCTAAGGCCACCAAATTTTAGTAATGGAAAAGTTAATGTACTGCGTGCAGATGAATTGCAGGTAGTTGGTGAATTTATATATCAAAAATTGATCATTGTTTCCTTTCATTGCTCTCATAAGTTTCTCTGGCGATAGATTTTCTGCAAGCAGCATTTTCGTGCAAGAGAATTCTCGGGTGCTTGGTAGGTCTTTTTTTATTTTAGAAATTGTTTGAAATTATTATAAAGGTGTTGTGAGAATTTTTTCTATCAGTTAGTAGTATTTAGGGTTTCTTTAGAATTCATACCCTTACTAAGAAACCCTAGTTACAAGATGCCACCCAAAAGGGATTTTTTTGGTCAAACAGAGTATCTTAAAAGAGGGATTTTTGAGGATTTAATGCAATTGCTCCCATATTCTGATAATGGGGCACAAATGGTGAAAGAGCTTACTCCAAGACACCCTAGGGATTTAGTTGCAGAGGAACTCTATGAGAGAGGAAATTGGATGAGAGATGCCAAGGTGGGTGAGAAGGATAGTGGTCTTACTTTGTTCAGATCATCTTTTTCATAGAGAAATGCCTCTGCCCCCTTGAGTAATGTTTGGCAATTTGACATTGGGAGGTTGGTGTGCCCTGGCATTTTTATGGATGCCAAACTATTGATACAAGTTTCCAAGTGGTATGATCCTGTGACAAGATGTGTCAAGGATATAAATGGGAGAGACCTTATCAGCATTACTGAGGATGAAATAAGGGAGGTTTTTTTCACTAAATGACCCATTTGTGGGGTTAGAAAAGATAGACTTGAAGGAGTTCATGGAAATTTATGAAGCACAGAGAGATTATTTGAGGTTTGGACCGTTGAGATAGTTTTTGGAGAAAATTGGATCCATGTGTGTTGTCAGTGCAAGCACACTAGAGCCTTTCAAGTTAGATTTGTTTAGCACAAGAGCACAAGAGGTTTACAAGTCATTGACCTTAATTCTAGGACATGATCTAGCAACTCAGATGCCCATACCCTACATGTTCATGATGGTACAATCACTGCACCCCCAATTGGAACTGATTTTTTATTTTGCATCCCATCTAGCTGATTTGATTCATGAAGGATTAATAGGAATCAAGAATATGAAGGTTTCTAGACCATTTGGGTGGTGTTCTATGCTCATGCATATGTTTTTATACAAAGGTGAGAATTTCTTCAATACAACAGTGAACATTGTGAAAGAAAGGTATGGAGAAGCTCTCCCTGTGCAACTATTGACCACAGCCTTTTCATGGGATTGAATTGATGCTAGTTACATTGCCTTTGATAGGGATTTTGCATCAAGGCTTAGGTCTCTTTTGTTTATTGATAATCCAAGCATCCCAAGAGAATTGTTAAGGCTAATCAGGCCAATGGAATATTGCCAGGACATCACTATTGTCCATAATTTTGGAGATATAATTTTTTACCCTATTTCTATAGTTTTTAGAGTGTATGGTAGTAAGGTGGCACCTCATGTCCTACCTTATCAAGTCCCATTACACCTAGGCTATGCTGAAATCTTGAGGCAAATTGGTAATCTGCAGGAAACTACTCTCATAGGAAAGGGTAGAGGAACCTTTTTCCCAGATATAACTCTAGCACATCAATATGTAATCATGAAAGGAGGATGGGTGCATCTGCATAAGGTCTTGCAACCTTATAGAATGCCTAAGGTAGTGGTGAGGTGTGCAAATACAGAGGGTTTCCTTTCAAGAGTTTTCAGAGAGAAGGTGAGGTGTGCTCTTATTGAGCATCAATTTAATTTTCTAGAGGATGTGATTAGAAATGAGTTTGATCTACAGGCTCAAGAGGTGAAAAAGGAGAAGTGGGTGATCTATAGTAAGTCTATATATTTTATAAATAATTTTGACACAAAATACGACCCATTGGAATAGTTTGAGCCATGGGGAAAGAAAATAGATACCCTGATGAAACATTTTGAGGGCCTCATGCAAGTTGTAAATGAGTAAAGGGTGGTTGTGAGTAAGACAGATCTAGAGAGGGCCAAACAAATCTTAAGCCAGCAAAAATATATAAAATTGACTCCAAAGGGAGTCTACACAATGCAAAAAAGAAGTGGGTACACTGTTCTTATGCCATCATAGCAAAAGGGTGACGTTGTCCCTTCTACTTCAAGAGGGAAAAGACCTATTGATGATCCATCATTGTAGGAACCCTCACCCAAAAGACAAAAACAAGAAGAAGAGAGACTGGTAGAGGAGATTTACTCTCCTTCTCAATCCCCTATCCAATTGGATGAACATGGGGTGGCAGAGTAGCTTGTACAATTGAGGAATGAGGGAAGCTTTTTGTTTCTAATGAGGATTTGTAGGAGAGAATGCCAAAGGCACCTAGAGAGGTCACCATGGATCTTACAGTTGAAGAATTTGAGGGAAACAAGATGGACCCTATTTTAAAACAAGCAAGTGATTCTTTCCTTGCTGATGATAAGTTTGTTAGGACTAGGGCATTCTCTCAATTTCTTTGGAGAATGAAAATAAATCAGTATAAGGAAATATGTGAGAAGAAGAAAGAGGAGTCCCCTAATAGGGATATGAACAAAATAGAGGAAAAAACCAAGGTAGAAATGGCCAAATGATTTGAGAAAATTACTCCAAAAGAGGGGAGGGCCATGGTTCACACTGCAGGGGTATTAATCTTTCCAGAATGGGACATTGTTGATGTAATTGTCTTTGATCAGGTTAGAAAAAGCAAATTAAAGACTCTTGCTATACTAGAACAAGCCAAACAAGCTACAAAGGGGATTGCTTTTTTTGAAGATCATGCTACCCTGGTAATGTAGTCTTTGAATAAAGATGAAGGTAAAGGAAAGAGAAGAGATCTCTCTGTAGGGTATACAGGGAGTCTATTGGCTCAAATTGTAGGAGAAACTTCTAGTGTTGAAGCATCAAATTTAATTCTAGAGACTGCAAAATTCAATGTTAGTGTGGCAGAGAAGGATGCCAAAGAAAAAGAAGAGCTTAGGCTCAAATTTGAGATGGTCCTCAAATCTTATAATGAGCTCAAGGTTGAGCTAGTTCAAAAGGATCAGTTAATTGCCCAATTATCAGGACCATTGGGTCATAAGTCCCCTCAATTAGCAATTTCTGATAAGCTTGCAGTGGCTTCATCTTCTAGCCCAATCATTGAGTTCCCACCTTCACCACTCCCAGAAATAAATATAGAGGCAAGGGTTATTTGGGAGAAGCGGAGATTAACTGAAGAAACAAATAGATTGAAAGAAACAAGGGTCCGAATGGAGAAGGAAAGGGATGAGAATAAAAGGACCACAACTTTGGCAACAAAAAACTATGAAGAGAAGATAATAGGTGCAATCATGGAGTTTGCTTATGATTTGAAGCCCTCCGTTTTACACAGTCATGTTAGTGAATTAAATTCTTTGTTTGAGATTTTTAATAAGGAGAAAGATGAAGTATCTCCAATTTTGAAAAAATGGATTGAAAGGTCTCCTACCATAAATTTGTTTCGTATATTGTCTTAGGGATAGGAGAACTCGGACCCACTAATAAAACCTGTGCACCAAGTTGTAAATAAAATGGTGCAGTTTGACATCTTCTTGGGTACTTTTATCAGAAAATCAAGCATGTTGAAAGCTGAATTGATGCTTTCAAACTATGAACTAGTGCCTCCTATTTTCATAGATAAAGGAGAGTTTAAAGAGGCCTATCAGTGGAGAGAAGAGATAGATGGGCTTCTGACCAAAAGAATAAATGGTATCTTAGCTGACACAATTTCTTTTAGTAGTACTATCAAATTATTAATTAATGCCAAATCAAGGTTTGACACAATTTAGCAGCAAGTCAATCAAATTGAAAGAGAGTGGGAATAGTTATAAAGCAAGAAGGCTGAATTTGTCAATTTTGACTTTCCAAGCAAGGAGATATATAATAAGTGGAGATATTAGTATATACCCAAGGTTGAAAAGGCTGATACTCCACCAGCCCCCTGATGTAGGTCTTAGCAATTAATTTTTGATCGTAGAAGTGGTTCGGTTACCAAGGGATACTTATTGCAGAATGGATAGCAGGTCTTGCAGATCAGATTTTCAAGAAGAACCAAGGATAGAATTAAAGACATAAAGCAAGTTGGCACAGCTGCATTTTTCTCGCCTGCTTAACCAAGTGTATTTATTGTAAGTTTTATAGTTGTTGTAAAGTTCTAGGGTTAAGATTTTGTAAACCCTAGAATGACCAAAAGCTTATTACATCTCCTTGTATATAAAAGGATTTTCCATGGTCATTCTAGGTATTGGGAGTTTAGGAGTAAAAAAGAAAAAAGTTTTCTAAAACCCTAACCCTCAGTCGAGGATTGTAAATTTTGTCATTCTGTCAAGATTATAGAAGAAGTATAGGTTGTTGCCATTGTTTTGCAGGCTTGATATCTAGAATATGATGTATACAAATGATCAAGGTTATGCTTAATACAAATCTCAAGTTTTTTCCTCTCTGTTATGTCTATTATATGAATCTTTAATTCTTTTGTAGACTTATGTGTGTATATTTTTGCTTTGAGTTCTGATCTAGGGTTGGATTAAATATTGCTCAGGGTGAGATATATGTTCATTGAATTCACATAAGGATTGTCTATAAGAAGGGAAGAGTTGAAATATTTGTGTTTATGTTCAAAAATAGTTATTCTCAAGTCATTTTTGTATTCATTCTATTTTCTAATATTGCACCCAATGGATAAGGCACTGACCTGTAGTTTCCTATGCTTGCTTCGTATGTAATGATTGAAATCTTATTATCGTAGAAACATTTTAATCAATACTAGTATTTACTTTCATTTACTTTTATGTATTATCCTACCCAGTGATAGAGGATCAATGAACAATAAGGTCTTGTTTAGTATTCTCTCACTATTTTCATCTGTTGAAGGATCCAATAAAGAAATAAGGGGTAGAGTTAGAACTACCAGTCAGAGTTAATACTATTACATCAGGTGTACCTGCCTTGGTTTCACAGAGCCAAAAGTAGATGATGGAATATCCATCCCTATAGTTGGTCTAGTTGCCTATAGATTGACCACATTTGGAACTAACCAATCCTTAATATCCATCATAGGCATATTGGTGTCTCTTTGAGTATAAACTCCTAATCAGGAACCAACAAAATGGCAAATCTACTTGGGAGTAGAGCATAACAAGAAGTAAAATCAATTTAGAATCACTATTTAAGTTGCAAACATTCAAAAATTTCGTTACCCAGATCGATTCAGCTCTTCCAGGTCACCATTAAAATCAATGATTCTACTTTAGAATACAGAAATATTGTCAAGAGTAAATAGTGTAGTTTTCAAGTTGAGCTTGACTCCTAACTTACCTATTTCAATTATTTGATATCTCTGGTGTTACAAATCAGCATAGATAATGTAGGTATGAGTTGAGCTTAGACTCTTGGCTAGCTTATCATTTATCTAGTTGACTTCATTAAAGAGTATAAGAGTCAGTGACAGTAAGGTTTCCAATTATCTCACACATTGTGAGTGGTGACTCTAAACATATCTATGACCAGTCCCTTATAATATGTAAATATGAGTTTCAAAAATACAAGGTCTTATAGTAGGGAACACCCTGATGAGGGTTTTCAGGGAGGCCTCCCTTCTACATCTAGAAAAAACCAAGGTAAGAGAGACAAAGATAGTAGTGATATGTCTATGACTTGGAAATGAAGAGGAAACTCTAAACAACACAATATCCCTCCTCCTAATCAAGAAGGAAATACCTCAAAATATGAAGAGGTAGTTGATTTAGGACTTAACCAATATGAGGATTATTACTCTCCCATAGAGAGAGATGGTGAAAGACCATCCCAAAATAGGACAATGAATTCTAATAGGCATGGAAGGGAAGGAAGGTCTAGAAGTAAAAGTAGAGGTGGTCAAGATTTTCTTCCTCCTTTCAACCTTGGTTCCTCATTACCCCAAGGTCTCGCTGAGTCTCAAGATTAGTAGGAAGACACCCAAGCACAACAAGTTGACTCTGAAACAACTTTGCCTGATTCTGATGAGAAATTTGATGAAATAGATGAACTAGAAAGAGGGATTCAGGAACAGGCAGCTATTAGACAAGAAAGGGAAAGAGAAAAGGAAGAAAAAATTAGACAAGCTACAATAAGAGCTAATCAATTAAAGAAAAAACTATTAGACCTAGAAGCTATAAACCATGTCCCCATTCCTGAATAGATAGAGGAGTGGCCTGTTGTTAACAAAACTTTTGAAACAAGGGTTCCAAGGGATAAAGGGAAATAAAAGGAGAAAGGTATTTCAATTAATGAGCCTATGAACCCTAAAGAAAACATAGACCAGGCTTTGAGATTGGAAGTAGACCTTGAAAAGGCTAAAAGAGAACAAGAGTTGTTAGCCAAACAACTTGAAAAAGTAGAAATGGAAGCTGCAACATTGGAGATGAAACATAAAATAGATTTTCTTAAAAGGTTTGCAGGACCTAAAATTTTTGATAATTCTACCAGGACACAAGGAGCAGACACTGCAAATATGGAAAATCAGATAGGTGGTTTTCCCCCACCAGGAGGATTCAATGGATCTACCACCACAAATACTACTGCATCCACATCCCAGGGTGCTGGAATTTTCAATACAGGGGTCATTCAAGAAAGATGTAAGCAGTTGGTTTTTATTGGTATCCTTGGTTATCCTAACCCTTTCCCTGAAGAAATGAGAAAGAAGCTTCCTAAATTTACAGGAGGCAATGTTGTAACTTGTGAGGAGCATTTGAAAAAATTCATTGATGTAATTGATGATTATAACATTGTCCCCGATGATGTTATCATGAAATTATTTTTCCAATCCTTAACAAAGGACTCAAGAGACTAGTTTAGGGCTTTGCCTCATGGTAGCATAGGTTCATGGAATCAGCTTAGGCATTGTTTTAAAGAGAAATATGGTGATAAAAACATATGAAGGTTTCATGCTAAATGAATTCAATAACATAAAAAAGAACTTCAATGAAGATGTTGTTGAATTTAATGTCAGGTTTCAAAAGGCCATGCATAAATTGTTGCACGTTATCAGATTAGATGACAAGGTGTGTTTGGTCACATATTTAAATGATTTTGATTCTAAGATGGGCTACCTATTGAGGGACAAAAATCCAAGAAGTCTGGTTGAAGCTTACAAGTTAGCTATGAACATAGAAAGCAACTGAAGAATCTCAGGGAAGTTGGGAAGGAGAGAAGACAATAGGTCTCCATTGTTGAATAGAAAGGATCCAAGAAAACCTCAACGTGTTAAACCTAAAGATGATCAAAGCTTGAAGCAGATTCTAAAAGCAATCAAAGATCTAAAACTTGGTGAAAATAGAGGTAATAAAGCTATAGGAGGGGACAAACCCCCCTTTAATAATTTTAACAAATTGCCAAGGATGCAGAATTACTCCTACAATACTCAATGGAAAGAGGGGAGGCCCTTTGTCCTTGAAAAAAGGGATAGGCCAAATGATAGGACCCCTGATCCATTACAGAGAAATTCAATGAATGTGGTGGAAGAGGTCCCATGGTTTATGGCATGTAAATCACCACATGATCCTGATTATTGTGTTGTATCTCTAAATGTCTCTCCTCAAGAGGAGTAGGATTGTAGTGAGGAACAACCTTATGATGACCAGGGATGTGGGATGTTTTCTTCTCATGTTTTGAGTGAGATAGATTCTGGTGAAGAAGATGAAAATTAGGATGTCTCACTATCCCAAGCTAGAAATGAATCACACCATCAACAAGTTGTTTCAGATGATGAAGATAGTGAGCCTGACAAAATTTAGTGTAATGTTCAAAGAAATGACTTAACAACTACTCTGAGAAGGCCTTCTAATGAGGAAATTGCCCTCATAATGGCTAATCTTGTTACTCAAGCAAAAGAAAATTACAACTTGAGGAATAGAGTTGTTGGCGATTGAAATCCCAAACCTGCTGGTATTTTTATCAAGAAAATAGATAAGGATGTAAAAACACCACAAGAAAAGACTAACAATGCTAGTCCCATTGATAAGATCAAGATAAAGAAAGTTGCTAAGCCTAACATTGTTTATAAGAAGAAAGCTAAGCCTATAGCTGATGTATCACCAGTTGTGCAAGACAAGGATAAAGCTCAAGTGGACAAACCTATAGATATACCCACCCAAGAAGCTGATAAAGAGATTGCAGGTTTAAAGACGGATGCATCTGATTTGAAGTATGTTCTAGTTGACATGAGTAAGTTATTATCTCAAATCACTATTAAAGTCCCACTATTAGAGATGATGACAATAGAGGAACATAAGAAAAATGCCTTGAAATGGGTGAAAAGTGTGATACATGCTGATGGTCAAGAAACTGAAAGGATTGAGAAACAAGTAGCAATTGTCAATGATGAAAATGAAAATTGCAGTGACGAGATTATTTTTGAAATCCCCCAAATATATTTGGACACAAATGTTGTTAGTAGTGATGTAGGATTAGTTGACCCCTTCTTCTTGACTTTGGAAATAAGTGGAAAGTTGCTAAAATATTGTATGATTGATTCTAGAGCATCAAATACTGTTATGCCTACTAAGGTTATGAAATCTTTTAGATTGAAAGTGGATTCACCCCATGGTAGATGTCAAGTAATGGATTCAAGGGAAGTACTAGTTGTTGGTACTATTAAGGCTTTTCCTTATAGATTGGTTGCTTATCCCAACAAACTGTTAACCATGAGTGTCTTGGTAGTGGATATTCCTCCCCAGTATGGGATGTTGCTATCAAGAAAATGGAGTGCTTCTATGGGAGGTAGCATACAATGCAATTTGTCATTTTCTACTTTCAATTTTGAAGGATAGAACATCAAAATCACTAGGGAGTCCCAAACTCCACACATGATTGAGGAAGAGGAATAGGACAACATGAATTGTTTCTTTGATACTGATATTAATGCCTTCAAATTCCAAGATAAGGAAGTAGAGGAAGGTGTTGAGCCTACCTGCAAATCAGAAAGCCAAGAAAGATGGATTGATCTTGATAGTCTTTGGACCATGTATTTTGATGGAGCAAATAGCAAAGAGGGATCAAGAGCTGGAATACTGCTCATATCCCCAAATGGTAAGACTTTCAAGTTTTCATTCACCTTGATGTTTTCATGTACAAACAATGTTGTAGAATATGAGGCTTTGCTAATTGGTCTTAGATTAGCATCAAGGAATGGTATAAAATGTTTGAAATTTATAGGTGACTCTGAGTTAGTCATATCCCAAATGAGATCAAAATATGCTTCCAAGAATTAGAAATTGAAGCAATACAGGAATGCAGTGTGGGATGAGATTGAAAATTTTAGTGCTTTTAATGTCTGTTGGATGGAAAGGAGTTAGAATAGGATGGCAGATTTGTTGGCTAATATAGCCCTTAGACTAGAGGATGTTACATTTGTAGATATTTCTAATGTTGAGATACAAGCTAGGCCTTCTATTCCTGACAATTTAGATAATTGGTAGGTTTTCTTTGATGATCAAGACATATTAAGGTTTCTCCACTGTGAATCTCACTTTGGTGATAAAGAAATGGACTTTAGCTCTTATGTTAATACAATGAATGGTAGGGATGTTATTTTTGGGAAAGAAGTATTACAGTTGAAATCAAACAAAGTTCCTAAAGGATTAGTTTCTCTTGAAAGAGCATTTGACAACAAAGACAAGGCTTTCTCTACTAGTAATAGTAAAACTGATGAGTTTGAGGAGATAAATTTGGGCACAAGGATAACCCCCAAGAAAGTTTACATAGGCAAGTCTCTATCCTCGAGAACTAGAAAAATCTGATTGACCTCCTCAAGAAATTTAGGAATGTTTTTGCCTAGTCTTATGAAGACCTTAAAGCTTATAGAGAAGACATTTTTCAGCATGAGATCCCACTCAAGGAGGGAACAAAACCTTTCAGATAGAAACTGAGACCTGTCAATACTACCTTGGCACCCAAAATGCAGAGTGAACTCAAGAAGATGATATAATTAAGCCAATTAGGCATTCCACTTGGGTTTCAAATTTAGTACCTATCAGAAAAAAGAATGGTGATATTAGATTATGTGTAGATTTCAGGAATCTTAACATAAATTCTATAAAGGATAACTATGGGTTACCAAACATGGAGAATATGTTGCAAAAGTTCACTGGATCAGAATTGATGTCCATGATGGATGGCTTTTCTGGTTACAATCAAGTTGTGGTCAAAGATACAGAACAATTCAAAACTGCATTTACAACTCCATGGGGAACGTATGTTTATGTAAGGATTCCATTTGGATTGATAAATGCAGGTGCCACTTTCTAGAGGGCTATGGATGTAGCCTTTATAGATTTAATTGATAAATTTATGGTGGTTTATCCAGATGACCTAACAGCCTTCTCAGCAAAAGAAGAACAACATTGCCAACATCTTGAGAAGTTTTTTTATTAAAGCATTGGAATATGGGGTTTCTTTGAACCCAAAGAAGTGTGCCTTTGGTGTGATAGAAGGGAAGCTCTTGGGGCATATTGTTTCAAAGGATGGTGTAAGAATAGATCCTAAAAGGGTGGAGGCTATTGACAAATTAACTTTACCAAAAAATATCAAGGGAATTCAGTCCTTTTTAGGACAAGTTAACTTTTTGAGAAGGTTTATCACAAACTTTGTAGAAATTAGTATTCTCATATCAAGGATGTTGAAGAAAGGAGAAAAGCTAGAGTGGAATAAAGAAATAGTTCAGGCTTTTAATGATATTAAGAAAGCCATTAAGCATGCCCCAGTTTTAAAGACACCAGATTATAGCAAGCCAATGCAAATTTTCTCTTTTTCTTCTGCCCATACTATTGCTACAGTACTTTTACAAACAAATGCTAAAGGTTTTGAACAACCTATATCTTTCTTCAGCAAGACTTTGCAGGTAGCAGAATTAAACTATGATATCATTGAGAAACAATCTTATGCCTTGGTCAAAGCTATTAAGACATTCATATGCTATTTGGTGGGAGCCACAGTGGTTGCATATGTTCCCAGTGCTACAATTAAGGACATCTTCATCCAACAAGAGGTTTTAGGAAGAAGATGTAGATGGATTGATAGAATTCAAGAATTTAACATTGACATCCATATTATAAAGTTGGTTAGAGGTTTAGGCTTAGCTAAGCTGATGGCCCAAACCAATCTAAATGCAAACTAGATAAACATGTTGGAAGAGGATCAGAGACCTTATATATGCAACATGGACTGTTGTGGGTGGTATAAGCATATTGTCCAATATTTACAAAAGATGGTCTTACCCCCTAAACTAGATGAAAATAAGAGGAGAACTGTTAAACTCCATTCTTTGAGATATGCAATTATAAAGGGTGAAATTTTGTGGAGTAATCAGGGTGTTTTGCTTAGATGTGTAGATCAAGAAAGGGCTAAGCTTTTGATGGAAGAAATGCATAATGGGATTTTTGGAGGACACTACATGGCAAAGACAATAGCCCACAAGATTATCAGGGTGGGTTTTTGGTGGCCCTCACTTTTCAAAGATATGCATCAATTTGTAAAGAAGTGTGATTCCTGCCAGAGGTTTGCAAGAAAATTAAAATTTAGAGGGAATGTGCCTCTCAAACCAATTTCTGTTCAGGCCCCTTTTCAGAAGTGGGGTATGGATTTCATGGTTGAAATTCCTAATAAGTCTAGTGGTGGACATTCCTATATTTTGGTGGCAACTGATTATTTCACCAAGTGGGTTGAGGCCATCCCTACAAGGAGGGCTACCAGTAAAGTAGTAATAGATTTTATGATGTAGAATATTTTGACAAGATTTGGTTGCCCAAAAACCATGGTGGTTGATAATGCATTATGTTTTAGGTTAGAGGAATTTGTTGATTTCTATAGACATAATGGTGTTAAGATTTCATATTCATCTGCTTATCATCCACAGGGACATGGCCAAACAGAATCCAGCAGTAAAAGTTTGATCAAAATTTTGAAAAGAGTCTTAGGCAAAAACAAGAAAGCCTGGGATTCAAAATTGGTTCAACCCTATGGGCTGACAGGGTTATAGTCAAGAAAGCAATAGGATGTGCTTCTTTTGACTTAGTATATGGAATCAATGCAAGATTACCTCAAAATAATTTGTTGGAGATGTATCAGTTCATTCAGAAATATGATGATGATGTAGAAGAAGACATGATAATCATAATGAATGACCTCATCCAACTCAATGAGGTAAGGAATGATGCACATATAAAAAATGAGAGGTTACAGGCCTAGTTCAAAGTCCTATATGGTAGAAGGACTATTCAGAATTTTTTTGCAAAGGGAGATATGGTCTTAATGCGGAATGTGAGGTTAGAAGATAAAGGCAAGCATGGAAATTTTGACCACATATGGCTAGGGCCATACATTGTTGAAGAGAAATGGGGAGCAAGTTCTTATATTTTGAAGAATTTGATAGGAGATCTCATGGAATTACCCATTCATGGTCAATTCTTAAAGCTTTATTTCTCTTAAAAAGGTTTTGGTGGTCTTTGTACAAGTTTTGTTTAGATTTCTGTGTATAGTTCCCAGTTTTTGGTCAAAATTTTTGTTCTAGTCTGTTGCACCAGGAGATTCTAGTTTCTCATTGTATCTGCAAGAGATACATGTCCCCAAGCATGAGCCGCTATTATCACTGCTAAAATTTTCAGCTCCATGCAAAGAAATTTTGAAAATATTGACATTTTTCACCCTGTTAGTGTTGCTTCATTCTAAAAACCCTATGTTTTACCCTAAACCCTATCTTGGTGATGAGCCTTGTTATTTTTATGCATTACCATTTTTATTCACTTAAGTCTTGAAATCTACATGTGCTAATTATTGACCCCTTTCAGTTATCCTTTCTAATATCATGCGACTAGGGTTTGATGTCGGGTCCCCTTTTTAGTATTTCCTAAGCACATAAGTCTCTAGCGGCAATTTTCTTATCTTTTACCTTGTTTAAAATATGTGGTTGTTGTTAGTTCACAAGATTTCCTAGGTCAAAAGTTTCTAACATACACTTTAGCAATAGAATGCCATCTGTCAGTGTGGGCTTGACTAGGTAAGAGATATGCAGATGTTTAAAAAGTAGAAAAGATCTATGATTATTGTTATACCACTGGACCAAGATGCACGTCTTTTAACATCACAGTATAATGATAGCCATCCAATGTCTATGGTGGGCTGAAAGAGAGGTGGGACCTTGTAGTGCCAAGTCATGATGATGTGCCCATTTGTTATTGGTTGTCAGTGATAGGGATGTGGCAGCTGACAGAGTTTTAAAGTCATAAAAAATAGTTCAAGGGGGACCCGTTTATTTGTAAACATGGTGGGATATGATTTGATGAGTAGAAAAGTGTTGTGTTAGCAGTGGGGCCTTTTCTTCTAGGTGATTAAGATGCTACAGGATCTCATGGTTGTCGCTAAACCATTGGGATGAGATGCATGATTTTTAACTTCATGATTTAGCGACAGCCATTGATTTCAATAAGAGATGGAAATTTCACAGTGGGTCCTCTGTGCCAGAGCTTTAATGATATGGTCATTTCTGATTGGCCCAGGGTTGTAATCACATGTCTTGGTTGCCAGGCTTTTCTACCACCAAGTATCACGTGGGTCTTTTATGGTTTGCTGACGTGTTCTGACTTGGCATTTTTTCATTCACCGAGGGTTTCTAAAGTCACCAGTGGGTCTAGTGTTTTATTAAAAGGATGCGGTCGTTCGATTAAACTACATCGACAGTTGTCATTATATCTTAACATGGTTTTTCTGAAAGTTTTGGGCTAGTGCTTTAGCGACAGGGTGACACTTGTCTGCTTCGACCAAAGTAAAGTTAAGTGATTTATTTCCTCACATGGCAATTTTGAAATATTCTCATTGGTTAAGAACTAGCCTTGGGAAAAGTATTATAGGGTTCTACTGTTAAGTTGTTGACCATTCGATGCACCGAAACAGAGATGTATCAATGGCTAAAATTTGAAATTTTCCTCTATGACATTTTTCACATCCTATGAATGCTAAGGCTGCCAATGTTCAGTAATGGCAAAGTTAATGTACTATGTGCAGATGAATTACATGCAGTTGGAAAAGTTATATATCAAAAATAGATCGTTGTTTCCTTTCATTGCTCTCATAAGTTTCTCTGGCGATAGAATTTCTGCAAGCAACGTTTTCATGCAAGAGAATTCTCGAGTGCTTGCTAGGTCTTTTTCGATTTCAAAATTTTTTTGAAATTATTATAAAGGTGTTGTGAGAAGTTTTTACTATCAGTTAGTAGTGTTTAGAGTTTCATTAGAATTCATACCCTTAATAAGAAACCCTAGTTTCAAGATGCCACCCAAAAAGAATTTGTCTAGTCAAATAGAGTATCTTAAAAGAGGGATTTTTGAGGATTTAATGCAATTGCTCCCATATTCCGATAATGTGGCACAAAGGGTAAAAGAGCTTAATCCAAGACACCCTAGGGATTTACTTTCAGAGGCACTCTATGACAAAGGAAATTGGATGAGAGATGCCAAGGTGGGTGAGAAGGATAGTGGTCTTACTTTGTTCAGATTAGCTTTTTCATAGAGAAATGCCTCTGCCCCCTTGAGTAATATGTGGCAATTTGACATTGGGAGGTTGGTGTGCCCTGACATTTTTATGGATGTTGAACTATTGATACAAGTTTCCAAGTGCTATGATCCTATGACAAGATGTGCCAAGGATATAAATGGGAGAGACTTGATCAACACTACTGAGGATGAAATAAGGGAGGTTTTTTCACTAAATGACCCATCTGTGGGGTTAGAAAAGATAGACTTCAAGGAGTTCACAGAAATTTATGAAGTACAGAGAGATTATTTGAGGTTTGGACCCTTGAGATAGTTTTTTGACCAAATTGGATCCATGTGTGTTGTCAGTGCAAGCACACCAGAGCCTTTCAGGTTAGATTGGTTTAGCAAGAGAGCACAGGAGGTTTACAAGTCATTGACCTTAATTCTAGGACCTGATCTGGCAACTCATATGCCCATACCGTACATGTTCATGATGGTACAATCACTGCACCCCCAATTAGCACTAATTTTTTTTTTTTCATCCCATCTAGCTGATTTGATTCATGAAGGATTAATAGTAATCAAGAATATTAAGGTTTCTAGACCATTTGGGTGGTATTCTATGCTCATGCATATGTTTTTATACAAGGGTGAGAATTTCTTCAATACAATAGTGAACATTGTGAAAGAAAGCTATGGAGAAGCTCTCCCTATGCAACAATGGACCACAACCTTGTCATGGGATAGAATTGATGCTAGTTACATTGCCTTTGATAGGGATTTTGCATCAAGGCTTAGGTCTCTTTTGTTTTTTGATAATCCAAGGATCCCAAGAGAATTGTTAAGGTTAATCAGGCATATGGAATATTTCCAGGACATCACTATTGTCCATAATTTTGGAGATATAATTTTGTACCCTTTTTCTATAGTTTTTAGAGTGTATGGTAGTAAGGTGGCACCTCATGTCCTACCTTATCAAGTCCCATTAAATCTGGGCTATGCTGAAATCTTGAGGCAAATTGGTAATCTGTAGGAAACTACTCTCATAGGAAAGGGTAGAGGAACCTTTTTCCTAAATGTAACTCTAGCACATCAATATGTAATCACGAAAGGAAGATGGGTGCATTTGCATAAGGTCTTGCAACCTTATAGAATGCATAAGGTAGTGGTGAGGTGTGCAGATACAGAGGGTTTCCTTTCAAGAGTTTTCAGAGAGAAGGTGAGGTGTGCTCTGATTGAGCATCAATTTAATTTTTCAGACGATGTGATCAGAAATGAGTTTGATCTACAGGCTCAAGAAGTGAAAAAGGAGAAGTGGGTGATCTATAGTAAGTCTATAGATTTTATAAAGCATTTTGACACAAAATATGACCCATTGGAATAGTTTGAGCCATGGGAAAAGAAAATAGATACCCTGATGAAACATTTTGAGCACATCATACAAGCTGTAAATGAGAAAAGGGTGGTTGTGTGTAAGACAGATCCAGAGAGGGCTAAACAAATCTTAAGCCAGCCAAAATACATGAAATTGAGTCCAAAGGGAGTCTACACAATGCAAAAAGAAGTGGGTACACTGTTCTTATGCCATCATAGCAAAAGGGTGAGGATGTCCCTTCTACTTCAAGAGAGGAAAGACCTATTGATGATCCTATAGACACCTAAAAATCCTTTAGAAAATAAATTATTTTTATTTTCTAAAAAATCCCTGATGACATCATCATTTATTAATTAATTATTTATTTAATTTATTAATTTATTTTTATGTTATTAAATCCCTTTATCTTAATTAAAAATATTTAATTAAGAAATCCCTCCCAAAAATGTTTAAATCTTATTTAAACATCATTCCCCTATTTATTAATTATTTAATTAATAAATTGACCAAAAATCTCAAAATAAATAATTTATTTATTTTTTGCCCAAAACTTGGCCAATTTCCTTAAGACAACTAACCTCTTCTAGAAACTTCTAATCCTTTTTTAGTTTCGATTAAAGGCTAATCCCATCATTTCCTAACCCTAATCCCAACTCAAGATATTTAATTAAGGTTAAATATTAATCTTCATGTTTATTAAATTCATTTTAATAAATATTCTCAAAACTAAACCATGGAAATAAATAAATTTTTATCTATTTCCTAAAATCCATGTTTATCATAGAAAGTCCTAGACTCTTCTAGAAAGTCTTCATCCTCATTCAAAGCCTAGACTCTTCTAGAAGAAGTCAATCCTAATCCTAATCCTAATCCTAATCCCCCCCCTATCCTTGTCACATTCCCTAACCAAGGTTAGCCAACTCCTAAGCTTAACCCAAAGTCAACAAACTTTTAGAAACTTCTCTTACATGCATTAAAGGCATTTAAAGCCTCCTTATCCCTCTTACATGCATTTATGATGCATTTAACAAGCCCCTCACCCCTTTCTTACACCCTTTGACCTTAGGCACATTTCCCAAATTGTGCACATCCCTTCCATATTTCAACCCAATGCCCTTGTGACACTTGTCACAAGGAGGTGGCCCTGAACTAGCACAATCCATGTGCTCCCCTTTGAATGAATCTTGGCCTCTGTTAAGGATTTTGATCCTGGCCACTCATTCCTCCTTCCCAAAGCCTATAAATGCTCCTCCTTCCAAAAGAAAATTATTAGCTTAGTTTTTATCATTTATGCATTGTTATCATGAGCATTTTTAGCTAGATCATCTTAGCATACATCTTAATTTTTAGATTTCTTCATGTTTTTCATGTTTTCTAACACATCTTAGAATAGCTTAATGGATTGATCTTAGTTCATACTTCAAGCTTTTCTCATCATTTATGCATCACCATAAATCCCTCTCCATGCATTTGAGGGCACACCCACATCCCTCTAATTGAAGCAAATCAAACATTTTCTCTATAGCACTTGTTTTTAGCAACAATCTTGAGGTGGCTTGGTTTAATATTTGTTTATGCTTTGAATTGATAAATGCTAGATTAGTCTAATGTTTGAATATTTCAGCCTTTCAAAACAAATAACAGGTTCAAAATCATAGTCTACATTCTGGCACACCCGGTGGGACCCACTTCACGGGTTCTTTGCAAACATTCCGATGGGTTTTGGAGTGTTTTCAGATTTTTCAAGCTTATAGGTGGATGGAGTGCTTTGAATTCTTCTTCATCTTCTTGTCTATATTTTTCTTCTATTCCGTCTACTTCTTCTTCCTCTTCTTGTGGGATCTTGGCCAATTTTTTTCTCAAAAGAATGCATAAGGAATAAAAATCATACACACCTTGTTTTAGTGCTTAAAATGAACCCCCAAATCATTCTTGAATGTGTTAAGGACTAAAATTTGCAAAATTTGTTCTAACAAACAAGAAAAATCAATCAAAACATTTGCATCCTTGCAACATCAAGGTTTTAGAAGCATTCATGCAAAAATTAGGAATATTTCAAGTTTTGGGTACTTTAAAAAAAAAAGAGAACTTCAAATTTGCATCTCATTTCTAAAAAAATTCAAAATCAATCCTAAAAACTTTGTTTTTTTTGAAAACTAACTTCATTTTGCAAAAATCTTGAATGCCTTCTTTTTCAAAATTCACACATCAAAGCTAAATTAGGAACTTGTCTTTTGGAGCTAAAAAATCAAAGCAAAGGTCAAAACAAATCTTGAATGAAACTAAAGGAATGAAGCTAAGTCCTAAGAGTCATTATCATTTTAAAAATCAAACGCACTCTTGAATGCATCAAAAGAAAAAAAAAATCTCTATTCCTTGCTTTTTAGTTCAAGAAAACACACAATCAAATCTTGAATGCCTTAAAGGATCAAAACAAAGCACTTCAAAGTTCTTAAATCAACATGCAAATCTCAATCTTGAATGATCAAAGAAAGAACTTGCAATCACTCAAATCACTTACTTTTTGGAGAAAGAACAACTCAAAATATAAACACTTGTGTATTCAGAAGTTTTCAATCAAATCACACTTAATTCAATTTGGAAAATGAACAACTTGCTTGATGTGCATCTAGGAGCTTTACTATTCTTGTAAATCCTTGTTAAAGTAAGCAACGTAAAACACTTGAACTCAGACAAGTTCACTTGTTTTACTTTTAGCGAGGCCTGTCCAGGGAGAAAAGCATTTCCTCTCTGGAGAATGACCTCAAACTAGTATCCCCCCCAGCCAGTATATAAATAAAGTGAAGGAAAAAAGTACTCACTTATATCTCCTAATCCATGGGCGTTCGTGCCAAATACAGTGACTGGGGATGGTAAATATTCCTCCCCCAGCATTTTTGGCTAGGCTCTTAAGTGAGTCATGGACAGTCAACATAACAGGGTATGGAGACTCCACGAAACTATTAAAAACTTGATAAAATAGAGGCTACCCTATCTACATCTGAAAGTATCAAAATCCTTGTGCAAGGACCGATTCCAAGGGGTTTACCGGGTCACCTCAAGATTACTCACCATTTGTATCCCCTTCTAGGGGGTACCAAGATGTGGGCAAGTGATTTTGATACTCACCTTCCTTAGGTAGATCTGTTTGAATTGCTTGATGGTTAAAACTCCATGAAAACATTATTGGAACATACACTTTTTAGAGCTTTTTTAGATTAAAGGTCAATTATCCTGTTTGTATCTCACAAGGTTGCTTTGTCCCTTGTGGAGATTGCTTTCCCAAAAATCTTTATTGAAATCTATCCTTTGCCATTGGAAAAACATCAAACTGATCTACAACTTGGTTCAGATACTCAGAAAATCCATGTCAGTCCAAATCCTCCAAAAAACCCCAAAAAAGTCCAAAACATGCAGAATTTCAAATCATGGTCTTCCAGTCATATTCAATCTAGTCTTGTCATCCTTTCCTCCTATCTTAGGTTAGTAGAGTCATCTTGTTTATCCCCCATCCCCTTGTCTATCTTTCTCTGGAGTCATTCTTCTTCCAATCTTGAGCCAAATCCAATCCTAGTCTGATCTTGTCAGTCATCCCAATCTAAGTCTTAGTCTTCCAATCCATCTTCATCCTTCATTCCTATCCAACTCATCCACAAGTCAGCATGTCTCGAAACTATTATGATGAGTTTGGTTATTATGTCTCTCCCCTTAATCCATCCTATCTTCATGATGATGAAAGCCTTGTAGATCACAATGCATATTTTGAAAATCTTAGCAAGTTTGCTCCAAACATCCCCCAGCATCCAATCATGCCTCCAAAATATCCTATCATGCCTTCAAACTTATCCACTAGCACTCCCTTTCATGTCCTCAGCAAGGCAAATCCATTATCTTATCCATCCACAACTTATCCCTATCTTAAACCTACACATCCTCCATATGCATCCTTCATACTTCCATCTCTTGCTATGGTCATATCCCAATCACCATCATCCCATAGAAACACTTCACACTACTTCTCTTATCTAAAAAATCCATCCACTCATCCTCCAAATCATTCTCAAATCCAAAATCCTAGTCTTCCCATCCTTTATCCGAACCCTCCATCTACTCATCCTTCAAATCATTCTCAAAACCAAAAACCAAGTCTTCCAATCCTTTTCCCCAACCCACCATCCTCTAGCTCTTCATTTGCACCATCATCCCCTCAATTAGGTTCCCCCTCATCCACCCCATCTTCATATGAGGACTATCTTAGCTCTCCATCCCTTCCATAGTCCAATCCTTCTTCACCATGAAAGTATCCAAGGAGTTTCATAAGGAAGCCAATAACAAATCCCACTCCTAAAGTTGAAGAGAAAAGCCATCTCAAACCTTTATGTGAAGCCATCATTTATGAGGCCCATCCATCACTCCCATCTATTATCTATCTTCCATACATCCCACTCATTGATCATCTTCCATCTCCTAGCATCATTGAGTCCCTTCCATCTGAAGTCTCCATCCAATCCCCACCAACATCAGCTCCTCCTAGTATTATCCAAAGCATATCTAATGAGCCTCATGAGTTCACCCCTCTTCTTTCCATCATAGCTATAGAACCTTCCATCCTCTCATCCATACCATCTGAAGAGTTCTTCCTTCTTCCAGACATCATAGTTACAGAATCTCCCATCCTTCCATCCACCCCCTTTGAAGAGTCCATCCATACATCCCCCAACACTCTATCCACACAAATCCTATCATTTAAAGATCTTGTCCAAAAGCATGTTGAAATACTCACAGAAGAAAATCAAGATCCAATCCCTTCACTTCCCCCATCACATGTTCTATTTCTTCCAACACCCCCAATCCAAAATCCTACAATCCCAATTCCTCCAAACCATAATCCTACAATCCCAATTCCTCCAATCCAAGATCCTATCATCCCAATTCCTCCATCTCAAGATCTGATACTATCCCCCAATCCCATTCAAGGTCCCATCATCCCATCCTCTCCTCTTGAGGATCTTTCAATCCAAACTATCCAACTCCCAACACTCTATCCTCTCGGTCCACTTACATTTGTCAGACATAGCCAACTTGAAGCAAAAGAAATCAATTTCATATCTTCCATCAGGGAACTAGAAATTGGATGTTTATCATATTCCCCAAGTCAGAAATATCCTTGTTTGGATAAAATGCTCAAGAAATGGAATTATCAAGGCAAAGGCCTAGGCACTCATGAACAAGGAAATCTAGAGCCCATTCAAGACAAGAAACACCCAAAATAATGTGGAATTGGTTACACATCAGAAGAAGGAACTTCCTCTAGAAATGTTGGTATAGCTAAAGCCAGATTCAAGCATCCTTCCAAACCCACCATCACATCTCCCAAAACAAACAATGATATTCCTCCTCCACCATCATTATAGCCCAAGACCACCTATCACATTCCTCCTTCATCCTCTAAATCCATTTTGGGTCCCTATGTCCCAAAATCTTCTAGCACATATCCTATACATACCAAATCCATTTTGGGCCCTTACATCCCAAAATATCATCCCCCATCTTATCCTACTCAGTCCTTCATCCAAAATCCAAACATCCCTAGTCAGGATCAACAAAGGCACATTCCCACATATCATATCTACCAATCTCCTTCCATCTCTCCATCCATATTCCCTCCATCCCATATAGCTCCTCATATTCCTTTCAATACTCCTCGCAATTTGGATGTCATATCCAATATGAATAAAGGGAAATATCCACAAGGATCTAAGGATTGTCATGTCCAGTCTAAATGACATGCTCAAGAAAAGCAAAATCCAATCAAGAAATCTAAAGCATTCCTATGGCCACAAAGGCCTAGTAAAGCACAAGAAAAATCTACTACATGGCCACTAAGGCTCATCAAAGCAAAAGAAAAACCTAATGCATACCAATGGCTACAAAGGCCCACCAAAGCTAAAACAAAAATGATGTGGATCCCAAAGCAAAAAGATGTAATGCATCTAAAAGAGACATCCGAAATGGCATCCAAAGTTGCTAATCCCCTAGCTACCCAGTCTTCTCCTCCATCTCCTCAATCTCTTTTGGACCCCAAAGATCCAAGATCTCCTAGCACAAATGCTCCATCTTATCTACCTATATCTTCTGAAACCCATCCACTTCATCCATCTTCCTCGCAACATGTGCCAATGTTGATCTTGACAACATCCCCCTATCATGATCACTTTCCATCTTTCCATCCAAACACTTTCTACCACCATATATCCCATCTCGCCCATCTCATCCATGCCTTTGCATAATTCCTCCATCCTAGTAAAGTTGTACCAACATCTGCACATCAAAAAGATCAGTGAAGAAAGTTAGCAACAAATCAAAGTAATCAATAGGTCAGCAAAATCAAAAAGTCAGCAACCTGACAACACCAAATCAGAAATTCAGCAACACATCAGAATATCAGAAGGTCAGCATCTAGTCAGTAGAAAATTGGAAAAATAAAGAGAAAAATATCAAAAAAAAAAATATCAAAAGAAAAGAGAAAAACATTCATCTTATGGTGAAAACTTGGCAATTCAAGTGCCTTGGACAAGTACCATGATGAAAACCTAGCAAACAAGCATCATGTGTAGGCCTCCCCCCAATTCCTTTTTGTAGCTGGGGGCCATTCCCTTCTATCACCATCTTATCCAACATCTCCTCCATCCCATTTTTCTCTCACCTCCTTCATCCTCCTTTGGATCTTGATGAAAAAACAAAGACTACTAGGTATACATGCTTTTGGGCACCTTCTTGGCATCCATCACACTTTTCAGCTACATATCCTCTATCCAACCCATTCATCCTAGCTTTTATCTACCTTCCTCATCCTCTTGTTGGCATATCTTCTATCCAATCATACCCCATCCTACTGCCTCTAAATGAATGAACTATCCTAAGCAGGGGACATCTTGTTTCTTGGTGACATATTCCTTGGAGACTATCTTTCATCCAAAATCTTCCATCTCCCAAATCCTTAAGTAAATCCACCACCCAATCCCCCAAAATCTTCCTCTATCCAATCCTCAAGCATTCTTCCATCCAAATCCAAATCTTCCTCCATCCAAATCTCCTAGTAGTTCCATCATCCTCATCCTAAGCATTTCCTCCATCTTTCCATCACCTAGTATCTTCCCTTGTCATTGGTATGTAGCTATAGGCTAACCTCATTGCAATCCAATGCAATTCATCCCTATCCAAACATTCCTAGCAGTCTTCTAGCCATCTTCCATTCCTATCCACATCCTCTAGCTATCCAACATCCAAGATCAAGCCAACCAATCCAATCACATCCTTAGTCTTGTAGCAAGCCTTGATCTCAATCCAATCATCATCATTGGGATATGTCCTTCCCAAATCTGTGTCATTTTAGGACACATCATCCATCACCAGTCCATCTTGGCCTTCCAGCCCAACTGGGGCATCATCTTTCATATCTTTGGAGCTTCAGCTTCATCCTCGAGTTCTTTGTACATCCTAATCCTGAGTCTTGTACCATAGCGTTAGTCGTGTCTCCACCTGAGCTCATTTGTACATATGTGTCTTTAGGTCCCAGCCTTTGTGTTAGTCAGCCCTTATTGTTGTCTTGTTGTACATAGTCCTTGTCAGTCCTCCAGCAGCATTTGATCAAAAATCTTGTCCTACCTAGCCTTGTACTTCAACCACATCAATTGTGACTATCCTTGATCATTGTGACTATCTTTGAACTGCATCATTTGCCAATCAGCAACATAGCATTCTCCCCATCAACATCGAGTCTGCACAGATGTATGCTTCTATTTTGTCTGACCTAAGCCTAATCACAGGTCCCCTTAGTTGTATCCATCCTGTCTGAGCTAATCTTCCACCAAGCACACCAGGTCTGTGTCGATGTATCCTTCCACACGTTCAGGCCAATCTTCCCACCATCAATCAAATCCAATCTGTCCCCTTGGCAAAGGTTGTCTTTTGGAGTTATCATTTTGACCTTGGATTTTTTCCTTTGGGTCTTGTTAATCTTTTATGGCTTCTTGTTGTTCTCTACTCAAAGTAGCCATGATCCTTTATATCATGGTGCACTATGAATGAGGATAATCTAGGGCAAGGTCTTTTGATCTTTTTCTTCTGCTTCTGAGTCAGTCGTGTGTTTGTGGTTTCTTCAGCATCATTTCCACCATGCCTCCTTCAGGTTTCATGTGTGATGCTAGGGCAACCTTGCATGTCTTTTTAGCATCAGTCTTATGCAACGCTGGTGACAAGGCCTTGTGTTCTTTTATAACCTTGGCAAGTCTCTATTGTTGCTATATCAAACTAGGTTGTGCTCTCTAAAAGATCCAAAGCATGGAGCTCCCTAAATGCCCCATCCTGCATCATATAGATTAATCTTGCATCTTGCATCTCTCATGTAGCTGCATCCTGCATTTTTCATTCCATCTCATCTCGTATTCACTCATGTTTGCTCTTGGAAGTTTGGTTATTTATCTCCCCTTCTTCCTAGGTCCTTCCTTCTCTATTTCCTTTCGAGAAAATTCCACAATGTTTACTCCTTGCGTTATTTTCTTGAGGGGGCACAACCCCTTATTCCTCTAAATTCTAGCCTTGGGCATCTTATTTTCTTGTCTTTGATGCCATACCACTTGCGGCATCACATCAAAGAGGGGAAAAATATAGACACCTAAAAATCTTTTAGAAAATAAATTATTTTTATTTTCTAAAAAATCCCTGATGACATCATCATTTATTAATTAATTAATTATTTATTTAATTAATTTATTTTTTATGTCATTAAATCCCTTTATCTTAATTAAAAATATTTAATTAAGAAATCCCTCCCAAAAATGTTTAAATCTTATTTAAACATCATTCACCTATTTATTAATTATTTAATTAATAAATTGACCAAAAATCTCAAAATAAATAATTTATTTATTTTTTGCCCAAAACTTGGCCAATTTCCTTAAGACCACTAACCTCTTCTAGAATCTTCTAATCCTTCTTTAATTTCAATTAAAGGCTAATCCCATCATTTCCTAACCCTAATCCCAACTCAAGATATTTAATTAAGGTTAAATATTAATCTTCATATTTATTAAATTCATTTTAATAAATATTCTCAAAACTAAACCATGGAAATAAATAAATCTTTATCTATTTCCTAAAGTCCATGTTTATCCTAGAAAGTCCTAGACTCTTCTAGAAAGTCTTCATCCTCATCCAAAGCCTAGACTCTTCTAGAAGAAGTCAATCGTAATCCTAATCCTAATCCTAATCCCCCCCCCTAACCTTGTCACATTCCCTAACCAAGGTTAGCCAACTCCTAAGCTTAACCCAAAGTCAACAAAATTCTAGAAACTTCTCTTACATGCATTAAAGGCATTTAAAGCCTCCTTATCCCTCTTACATGCATTTATGATGCATTTAAGAAGCCCCTCACCCCTTTCTTACACCCTTTGACCTTAGGCACATTTCCCAAATTGTGCACATCTCTTCCATCTTTCAACCCAAAGCCCTTGTGACACTTGTCACAAGGAGGTGGCCTTGAACTAGTACAATCCATGTTCTCCCTTTTGAATGAATCTTGGCGTCTCTTAAGGATTTTGATCCTGGCCACTCATTCCTCCTTCCCAAAACCTATAAATGCTCCTCCTTCCAAGAGCAAATTATTAGCTTCGTTTTTATCATTTATGCATTGTTATCATGAGCATTTTTAGCTAGATCATCTTAGCATACATCTTAATTGTTAGACTTCTTCATGTTTTTCATGTTTTCTAACACATCTTATAATAGCTTAATGGATTGATCTTAGTTCATATTTCAAGCTTTTCTCATCATTTATGCATCACCATAAATCCCTCTCCATGCATTTGAGAGCACACCCACATCCCTCTAATTGAAGCAAATCAAACATTTTCTCTATAGCACTTGTTTTTAGCAACAATCTTGAGGTGGCTTGGTTTTATATTTGTTTATGCTTTGAACTAATAAATGCTAGATTAGTCTAATGTTTGAATGTTTCATCCTTTCAAAACAGATAACAGGTTCAAAAGTATAGTCTACAGATCCATCATTTTAGGAACCCTCTCCCAAAAGACAAAAACAAGAAGAAGAGAGACCAGCAGAGGAGATTTACTCTCCTTCTCAATCCCCTATTCAATTTGATGAACATGGGGTGGAACAGCAGCTTGTACAATTAAGGAATGAGGGAAGCTTTTTTGTTTCTAATGAGGATTTGTAGGAGGGAATGCCAAATGCACCTAGAGAGGTCATCATGGATCTTATAGTTGAAGAATTTGAGGGAAAACATATGGACCCTATTTTAAAACAAGCAAGTGATTCTTTCCTTGCTGATGATAAGTTTGTTAGGACTAGGGCATTCTCTCAATTTCTTTGGAGAATGAAAATAAATCAGTATAAGGAAATATGTGAGAAGAAGAAAGAGGATTCCCTTGATAGGGATATAAATGAAATAGAGGAAGAAACCAAGGCAGAAATGGCCAAATGATTTGAGAAAATTAATCCAAAGAGGGGAGGGCCATGGTTCACACTGTAGGGGTATTAATCTTGCTAGAATGGGACATTGCTGATGCAATTGTCTTTGATCAGGTTAGAAAAAGCAAAGTAAAGACTCTTGCTATAGTAGAAAAAGCCAAACAAGATGCAAAGGGGATTTATTTTTCTGAAGATCATGCTACCCTAGTAATGTGGTCTTTGAATAAAGATGGAGGTAAAGGAAAGAGGAGAGATCTCTTTGCAGGGTATACAGGGAGTCTATTGGTTCAAAGAGTAGGAGAAACTTCTAGTGTTGAACCATCAAATTTAATTCTAGAGACTACAAAATTCAATGTTATTGTGGTAGAGAAGGATGCCAAAGAAAAAGAAGTGCTTAGGCTCAAATTTGAGATGGTCCTCAAATCTTATAATGAGCTCAAGGTTGAGCTAGTTCAAAAGGATCAATTGATTGCCCAATTATCAGGAACGTTGGGTCATAAGTCTCCTTAGTTAGCAATTTCTGATAAGCCTGCGGTGGCTTCATCTTCTAGCCCAATCATTGAGTTCCCACCTTCACCACTCCCAGAAACAAATATAGAGGCAAGGGTTATTTTGGAGAATCAGAGATTAACTAAAGAAACAAATAGATTGAAAGAAACAAGGGTCCGGATGGAGAAGGAAAGGGATGTTAGTGAATTAAATTCTTTGTTTGAGATTTTTAATAAGGAGAAAGATGAAGTATCTCCAATTTTAAAAAAATGGATTGAAGGTCTCCTAGCATAAATTTGTTTTGTATGTTGTCTAAGGGACAGGAGAACCCAGACCCACTGATAAAAACCTATGTGCCAAGTTGTAAAGAAAATGGTGTAGTTTGACATCTTCCTGGGTACTTTTATCAGAAAATCAAGCATGTTGAAAGCTGAATTGATGCTTTCAAACTATGAAGTAGTGCCTCCTATTTTCACATATAAAGTAGAGTTTAAAGAGGCCTATTAGTGGAGAGAAGAGATAGATGGGCTTCTGATCGAAAGAATAAATGGTATCTTAGTTGACACAATTTCTTTTAGTAGTACTATCAAATTATTAATTAATGCTAAATAAAGGTTTGACACAATTCAGAAAAAAGTGAATTAGATTGAAAGAGAGTGGGAACAGTTATCAAGCAAGAAGGCTGAATTTGTCAATTTTGACTTTCCAAGTGAGGAGATATATAATAAGTGGAGATATCAGTATATATAGGAGGCTAAAAAGGTTGATACTCCACCAGCCCCCTGATGCAGGTCTTAGCAATTACTTTTTGATCATAGAAGTGGTTTGGTTACAAAGGGATACTTATTGGAGAATGGATAGTAGGTCTTGCAGATTAGATTTTCAAGAAGAGCCAAGGATAGCATTAAAGACATAAAGCAAGTCAGCTCAGCTACATTTTTCTCGCCTGCTTAACCAAGTGTATTTATTGTAAGTTTTATAGTTGTAAAGTTCTAGGGTTAAGATTTTTTAAACCCTAGAATGACCGGAAGCTTATTGCATGTCCTTGTATATAAAAGGATTTTCCATGATCATTCTAGGTATTGGGAGTTTAGGAGTAAAAAAGAAAAAAGTTTTCTGAAACCTTAACCCTTAATCGAGGATTGTAAATTTTCTCATTCTATCAAGATAATAGAGAAGAAGTATAGGTTGCTGCCATTGTTTTGCAGGCTTTCTATTCAAAATATGATGTATACAAATGATCAAGATTATGCTTAATACAAATCTCAAGTTTTTTCCTCTCCATTATGTCTCTTCTATGAATCTTTAAGTCTTTTGTAGACTTATGTGTGTATATTTTTTCTTTGAGTTCTGATCTAGGGTTGGACTAAATATTGCTCAAGGTGAGATATATGTTAATTGAATTCACATAAGGATTGTTTGTAAGAAGGGATGAGTTGAAATATTTGTGTTTATGTTCAAAAATAGTTATTCTCAAGTCATTTTTGTATTCATTCTATTTTCTAATATTGTGCCCAATGCGTAAGGCACTGGCCTATAGTTTCCTATCCTTGCTTCGTATGTAATGATTGAAATCTTATTATCCTAAAAACATTTTAATCAATACCAGTATTTACTTTCATTTACTTTTATGTATTATCCTACCTAGTGATGGAGGATCAATGAATAATAGGTTCTTGTTTAGTATTCTCTCACTATTTTCATCTGTTGAAGGATCCAATAAAGAAATAAGGGGTAGAGTTAGAACTATCAGTCAGAGTTAATACTATTGGATTAGGTGTACCCACCTTGGTTTCATAGAGCCAAAAGAAAAAGAGGGAATATCCATCCCTATAGTTGGTCCAGTTACCTATAGATTTCCCACATTTAGAACTAACCAATCCTTAATATCCATCATAGGCATATTGGTGTCTCTTTGAGTATAAACTCCTAATCAGGAACCAATAGGTCCATTGACATTTTAGCACAGTTGGTGGTTCCTCATTGGTCAAAAGAATTAATGAAGTGGAAGGGTTGTCAAAATGAATGAAGAAAAATTGGCATGTCCGATTGTCAAATTTTGTGATGTGGTGATCCCTAATTCATTGAAGTATCCTATGTAGTGGGGTGGGGTTGAGATTTACATCATTGGTGAAAGATTCAAAGATTAACGGTGGTCTTATGATCTCATGCAATATTTTGGGCCAATGAGATCATAAGACATCTATCTGATCCTCCATGTGTTCAGGATGATGGTTGTGGGTCCGCTAATAGGTGTGCACATTTGGAGCCTTCTCATTAGTTGTGTTAGTGGGACCATTTTCCAGGTGTATGTAAATTGTTTATTTTCTATTGGTCCACAGGTGAGTGACTATTTCTGCTATCAGTGGGACATGAGTTTCAAGCTTGTCAGAGGGTCCTTATATTTGTTGAAGATCAACGATGGGTGTAAGTTCTCATGGAATGTGTCAGAGGTTTGAGATCTTACGTCGACTGTCAATTTCACCTTTTTTAGAAGTGGTAAAACAAGGTGGGTCCACTACTACATGTACGTGATATGGCATGTTTTGATTGGTTAATGTGGATGATGACAGGGATTTATCACAAGGGTTCGAGGTGGGTCATAGTTAGGTGGCATAATGGGGCCACTGTCAGAGAGATTGATGATGAGGACAAGATCTAAAGGTTGGCATATGATCTCATGGGTGGTGTCAAAGCCATGAGATCTTGCACTCATCATATGATTAAAGGTTTTTATGTGGTGGGTCCTATGTCAGTGATGATCGAGCATGAGTACCAAATGATGTGATGATAGGTGACATAAAGAGGGCCTAGGTGAGGGTCTAAAGTCTAGTGGTCCTGATAAGAAGGTTAGCGGCCTGATAAATCTTACATGAGATTGCTCATTCATGAGATGATTTGGTGGTGTTCCAAATTGTCTGGCAATCTAGCAAAGGAAGGTCGCATAGTCGCTAAATTATTTAGCGAAGGTAAAAAGTGTTCTGTGAACTGGCAAAACTCTTTAGTCACCTGTTCGCCAAATATGACCAGGGTGAGTTGATTTCTTTTGTTCACCAAATCATAGGGTTAAGCGATGAGTTAGGATTTCATTTTGCAAATAAGAATTTACTTTGTCACATATTCGCTAAATGTAAACTAGGATTCCTATAAAGGTTAGGCCATAAAGCCCAGGAAACATGAAGATCTGATGGTCATGATATAAATTTGACCTAAATTCAAATGTGGATTGTTGATTTGCTGCTGGTGCTTGGACATGACCACTGTCATTCAAATTCATATTTTCAAAGGGTTTCCAACAATAGGAAGGACTGAAATTTATTGTTTTAGTGGCTAGTTTTGGTGGGATTGATTTCTCAGTGTGCCTGCAGGGTCTAGAGGCTTGATGACTAATTGTAGAGAGTTTTGTGCTGTGTTTGAATGGGTATGCATGTGCTCAAGGTGTGTTGTAGGTGGTTGATCAAATTGATTTTCATGTTGAATTCAATTCTCTTCGGTACATTCTTAGAGATTTCCATAAATGAGGATCATTCTTGGATTTGATTAGACCTAATTGTTTGGGTTTCTTCCCCTGCAGTAAGTTCTGATGTAATTTTTGGTTTGGTGGGTGGAAACCCTAACCCTTACCCTAGTGATCCATAGCTTGTTGCATCCTAACTTGTTTAGGATTCCAAGGAAACTAGTGGCATAAGTTGCAGGGTGTTTGTTTTTGTAAGGGTTCCTTCTTCTACAAATTGTGGAGGAGAATTGGTTCCATGAAGGGTCCTTTTCTTATAGATTTTTCTCCTTTTCTTTGAATATAGGGTGTTCCCTCTTTCCTCTCTGGTTTTAAGAATATGATACATATTGTACTTGATTGGTCTTATGTATGAGGATTTAATATATTCTTACTATTACCAAGCTATCTCCATTTGAATTCTGAATTCATTAATCATACATCAAGGGTTTTTGATTTTTCTATTTGCATTGCCTATGTGTTTGCAAGTGGAGTTATCTTCATAGAGATAACTAGATTAGGGTTAGTGTTCA
Organism: Chamaecyparis obtusa; assembly: GCA_027943335.1. Lineage (NCBI taxonomy): Eukaryota > Viridiplantae > Streptophyta > Pinopsida > Cupressales > Cupressaceae > Chamaecyparis > Chamaecyparis obtusa. Next base: position 211,670 of record BSBK01005737.1, read on the forward strand.
TGTATGTATGAGATGAGGTATCAAAGATATGTCATGTTTGTCTTCTAGTGGATGCTGGTTAATGTATTATCTATTTATGGGTCTCTTCGAAGGGTAGGGTGAAAATCCTTTGAATGGGTGATAACATACTTGAATACATAGGTGGGTTGTTAAAGTGAGGTTTGGTGATGGTGTATGATTGATGTAAGGCATCAACACATTGAATATATTTTCTTCTTGTTTCATAGCTATCTATTTCAATAGGGTATTTGACTCTATGGCCCATTAGATAAGGAATTAGTCTATGAGAGACTTAGGGTATCTCAGGGATCCCTTCAAACCCATCATTAAATCATTTCCTTTATGTTCCACCCTTTCCCTTTCATGTTGTTAGGATAGGTCTCTGGTTTTCATACTCATTCCATGCAAGTAGGGCTATTGCATGAGATACTAGTTTCATTGAGGTACAAGATACCTATAAGGATTTGAGAACCATTCCACAATTAGTTACCTACAGGCCTATAGTGTGACACAAGTTGTATGTGTGTGTAGATGAGGTATACCCACCTGAGTGATGTGGAGCTCAAAGTGTAAAAGTATCTCTCTCTGATCCTTGTCAGTTGGCGTTTTTCCTCGTCAGTTTTGGAGTGTTGAGTGAATGTGACACTTGCCCTATCAATCCTAATGCCAAGCTAACCTTTGGGAAAAAGAACACCAACAGGCCACAAAAATCAATTTTAAGGCCCAAGTGAATAGATACATCAGGGTGTCAACCCTAGTTTCTAGGGAAATTCAAAGTCATGTCCCAAGAGAAAACATATACTACATTGCAGCAATGGAAAGGGTTGTTCCATATTTCTACAAGGATTTGAATCTATACATTAAGTACATTGCATATGGATTGTGTAGAGTGTTGGGCATAGATGGTGGAGTAGACATAATTTCATCTGATATCTTGATGTTGGTATTAGATTCACACAAATTCTTCATGTGAGTAGGGGATATGACTACATTGGGTATGTCATCAATAAAATGGATGAAGGGCTTGAGGCTCTTAGGAGAAAGGAGCCTTCTCCTAGATTTATGTAGTACTCACTGTTAATGCACCTCATTTTATATTACAATTACCATATTATGGACTTGGACAACCTTGACCCTTAAATTATGTCGATGGGTCAGCCTAATCCAGTTCAATTTTGGATAAGGGCATGGAGTTTTACTTCTAAAGATTGTGAATTTTGTTCTTTTTAGAATTGGATGGTGCAGCCCATTTTGTTCAACTTGGGAATAAATATTTCCAGGCTACCAAGTAAAGATTTATAGTTACTAAGGCCTTGTCAATTTTTTGACAATTGGCCTAAAAATCATAACTAGGGAAATTTTTACTATGAAAAGACTTTTACAATAATCAGAGTCTATGGGTGGCCCCAACCACCTCATGTCCTACCATTCTTTGTGCCACCAAGGATTTCATTCCTAGAAATCATCTAGCACCTATTGTTAACTGATAAGGAGCACCTAGCCCCCCAAAGGAAAGGTACATTTACCCCAAGGCACTTTAGAGTATGCAACTTCATAATTGGGAAGAATGCATTCAATAAATTAAATAATTGGCTAGACTAGTATAACATGCATGCTACCGTATATGGGTATGTACATACAGAGGATTTCATTATTACTACTAGGAAATTCTTTACTCATTCCATCCCTATAAGTAATAGGCATGAGTAGTGTCCAAAGCAAGACATAATCAGAAATATCATAGAGGATGATGTAGTGCAGAGGAGAGCACACCAATTCTCAGAATTGTTTTCATTTGAGAAATAGTTGAAAATAAAGGGAATTCCCTTTGGAGGCTTCTACCCCACATTGCCTTACTTGCAAAGATTAGAGTAAATGATGGAAAATTTCAATACATTGGTCAATTAAATTGAGGACCAAATTGATAACAAAGCAAAGGAAAAGGAGAAGCATTTAGAATTAGAGTGTGATGAGATAGTGATGGCTATTCAATACATATCCCCCCTAACATAGAACAACCACCCCCTTTTGAGCAAGGAGGAGAAGAAAATACAATTATGGATTTGACAGAGCTTCCTAGCTCTCATGATACTTGTGAGCGTCCTCTTAAGAAGTAGAAATTGCAAGTTGGAGAGCCCTCACAAGAAAAAGTTGTAGAAAAGAAAAAAGATAGGGTGGGAGCCCTTTTTATAGGAACAAGGGTATATGATCACCAACTCAAGAAGAAGATCAGGGAAGAAAAGAGAAAACAAAAAGAAATTGTTGAGGAAGTTGAATTGGCCTTAGCTTTATGTCAAGATGAAAGATTGCTCCAATAGGAGGATTTCTTAAAGGATGATGAATTCATACAGATAGATGAATTAAAAAAATTTCTAGTGTGCCATAAGCAACAATAGGTTGCTTCAAGTGTATAGATTACAAAGGAAGGCCATGTGCCTGATGAAGCTATCCAAGCAATAAAGGATTATAATCCTGAGTCAGAAAATATCAGTCCAGAGGATGCGAGGAAATTGGTAAAGGCTATAAAAATGTTACTTGTGCATGGTTGGGATCTTGCTTCAACATTTATAATAGATCAGATAAGGAATCATGAGAAGTTAATTTTTTTTCTAGAAGCCCAAGTAGGGGATTTAATAAAAGGATTTGGATATAGTCCAAAGGACCAAGCACTGGCCACGTGGATCCTATACCCTAAGGAATAGAAGCCTTCTCTTCTAAATGTTCAAGAGAAGATGGATGGGGATAAAATTGTATGGTCTATCCAAAATATTGCAGACCCAGAAGTCTCATAGGTGCTTACTCATTTTGCAAGATTAAATGAGGATAAAACTAAGAAACTCTTTGATAGGTATAAAAACCTATATAAAGACTTAGTGCACTTTTCTAGGATAGAGAAGTACACATCATGAAATAAAAGGCAATGGAGAAATATGTAGATGATTTAACTCAACAAATAATAAACATGCCTATAGTTACCCCTGCACCACTAGAGTAGCCTAGAATACTAGAAACTCAAAGTGTAGATGGAGAAGAAGGTATTGCAATGACATAGAAGGTGAACTTGGAAAAGATTGAGGCTATTTTACAAACCCTTTTAAAAATCTTTCAGCATAGAATAGAAGTCTTAAAGGAGAAGGTAGATGTAGTATTTACTGCATATAATAAATTACCTGGATTACAGATAGAGGTAAACAATTTTGTTTCTATTTTGGATACTTATTATGGAACTTAGTCGGGAAGGGCTTAATTGTTTGAAAGACTAGTAGCAATGCAACCTTTGAGGACATATAGCCCTGAATTAGTTTTGCAAGTAGGATATGAGCTTAGGAAGATAAGTGTTGCTTCATCCTTCTTTAAGGGTAAAGAAAATCAAATTAAAGCAAGGATAGCAATGTTTGGACCTAGTTTCAATAGGTTCATTCCTCAAATCAAAGAAGAGGATGGATCAATAAAGAATTTGGATACATGGAAGTTAGATTTTGATTTCCTATTGCCTAAAAAGGAGGCTTTTCTTAATGATAGCAATGAAGTAGATATGGATCACTTCAACATAATTATTGATGAAGCATTTAAAGAAGATATGGATTTCAATAAGTTCATCATAGATGTAAAGAAGGTTGTTGATGCTAGATGGGAAAGACAAAAAAAGAAATTGCAAAGCATTCAAGAGTTCTAGTGGCCAACAAAAGAACAAATAACTACATGGGATAATCTAACAAAGCCAAAAAGGAGGAGGCTAGCAACACATGATATTGAAGATTTAGAAGAAGAATGAGCTCCAGTAGTGCACCTAATCTATGAGCACATGGAGAGAAACTATCATAAAAATAATGATGTAGGTTCGCCAGATGGCGATCATCATTCACATAAAAACTTTAGTAGTTACTCTAAATAATGACAGACAAAGGTGTAGCTCAAAGGGAAACTTAGCAAATGAAGAAACAACTTCTAGCACTCTTTTCTCTTTTTTTTCTGTTACAATTTAACTCTTTTGTAATCTAGTGCAAGTCACTATCAGAACCATCTAAAGCTTGTTGCATCTTTTTCTCGAGGATCCCAGGATGGTTTCTCTATATATAGCTAGTTATAAGTCACACCAAAGGTTGGTGAAGTACTGATTTTAATAGGAGTTTATGAATTTAGTGTTTTGATTCTCAAGAATCCAATTTTTTTTGAATGTATTGATATAAGAAGATTATCAATAAAATATACTAAAGTTCCATGTATATCTTTTATTGTCTTCATGTATGATTTTGATTTTTCTATGTGTTTAAATTTGCAAGGAATTTTAGATACATCTTTCTACAAGGTAGATTGTGGGGTTGAATCTTGAGTTCCTTTCAAGGGAGGGGTGAATCTTTAGTTAGGTTTTAGGGATTTCATTTTTCATGTATGAATTTGATGATATAATATATGCATAAGAGGATAATTTGCAAGGTATTTTATTTGGGGTTTGGGTTTATTTGAATTGAGAGGTTTCTTGTAGATGTTAATTTCTTGACTCTGATGCCCTTGAATTTGGCACTGGTCGTAGCTTAGTTTGCATTAGTTTTTACCATCAATCAATTTAAACAAAGATTTACTTTAAATTTGTGAGAGAGTTATAGGATTAGATTTGTATCAAGTATATAGATGATTGTTGTGATATTTGAAGAATTTAATCCTAAAAGGTAATACCCAAATATAGCTTAAAGCTCAAAGAGAAGAAGGATTATAAATCCTTAATACTTTAGTGTTTACTATTGTTGATGCATCTATTGGGACTGCTAGAGTTAAAGAATCAGAGGTTTTCTAATTAATTTTGATCATCTGAAATTCTAAACACTAACAAAAATGGTGACTCTGCTAGGGACTAAAAATATTTCTACAATAAATTTTCTAGTAGTTTTGCTGACTATTTATTGTTGTATTTGAAAACCAGTTTATCAATCTATTCCCACAAATTTGTAGGTGGTGTCTCTAAGCTTTGTGTTTAACAGTTGCTGGTAAAAGTTTTTGAAAATTTGAGATTATCTTATCAAAGTGATAGGAGCAGGCCAAGGAATACTAGGTCTTAATATAGGGATCACCCTAAAAGTAGAATGGGTGAGGAATTGCGCACACCTAGTATAAGGAAATGGTCCAGAAGAGGAACAACTAGAAATAATTCCCCTAGACCAGCCCAAGAATATGTTCCAATTCCTTCCCAAAATGAAATCCTATCATTTTCCCAAAATCTTGAATTCCTTAGAAGAATGAACCTTGAGTCTATTATTCCTCCTTAGGAGGATGAATTTATAGACATTGGCTTCTTCCCTGCACAAGAAAATTTAGAGCAAGTGGAAGATCCTTTTTCCTCTAAAACTACATCTCATGATTTAGAAAAATTATGGGAAGAAGTTATTGCTTTAAGAAAAAGAGATCGGGAACAATTGTTATAAATTACTACGAGACAAAAGGAGTGGGAACAAGAAATATGAATTACTCATGGAGAGACAAGAACTCATAAGAAAGACAAAAAATAATGAGATCCAAGAATTGATACAATAAGTCAATAACAAGGAGCTGAATCTTGAGAGAGATGATTTTTAAGGTGAAGGCCATGTCTTGAGACAGTTGCATCCATCAGAGATTAGGAGAAATGAGGATCTTTGAAGTAAAGTGATAAATGCATCTAACAAGGGAAAACAAAAAATGGTTGGGATTAGTATAAATCAATCCAAAAAGAGTGATGCTAATCCTAATACAATATCTTAGGCTAGCTTAGATCTAGAGAAAGCTAGAAAAGCCAAGGAAGACTTGGCCATCCAATTAGAAAAACTAGAATTGGAGGTAGTTGTAGATGAGATGAAAAGGAAAATTGATTTCTTGCATGCTAATATAAATACAAATGCTAGTAGTTCAATCCCTATTATCAGTGGGTCAATACCACAAAGTCAATTAGCTAGTCGTATGCCTAATACCCAAGCCTCAGTCTCCAAGAAAATAGTCTAAGGACCTATTCAAAGTGTAAATCCCTTAGTCCCTTTGGATGGTAACCTTGCTGGAATTAATGTGCATCAGAATACTGGATGACATGTGGCCCATGTTTCAAAGAATTTTCAAAGAAGGCCAATTCATCTTTACAAATATAGGCCATTATTCTTTGATGGTATTCATAGTCAACCAAATGTCATCGCAAATGAGGTAAGAGAAAAAATTCCTAAATTCATGCTGGTAATAATGTTATTATAGGTGAAGAATATCTTAAATCTTTCACAGATAAAATAAATTATTATGAAATAGAGAATGAAGATGTTTTCATGAAACTTTTTGTTAAATCATTGGTAGAGGATACTAGAGATTAGTATAGAGGTTTACTTGAAAATAGTATTACCTCATGGGATGAATTTATAAGAAGTTTTTGTTGGAGATTTTCCTATAGGCTAATGCTCATTGTATGTTTGTCATTTATGAAAACATATGGAAATTAGCATGCATGGAAGTCTTATGCAATAAGCTTTCAGTATATTTAGCATGGACATGATATCATGGGCGCATAGGTTAATTGTTAGTACAGATAGTTATATAGCACCTTGTGTTAGTAGTGTTCTATGTATGGTTGTCCATATAGTTATCATGGAGCCTTGCACACTTGGATATATGTTGAAGATATGTTAGTGATATTACATTCATGGATGAAAAGCTTGATGATTAGTAGATGTGAAGTTATGCAGTCACTATTCACCAGTAGCAGTTTCCTGTGTTTATTTAGAAGATCCGATAGAGATTTTATTGGTTCTAGAGTTGCACCTATCTTTTGGGTATGGACCCTTGGACTTAAGCTTAGAGAAGAGCTATTGATGTTTGGTTAAGAGGGCATGAAGTAATTCAGCTTAAGCAGAAAGATACAATTGTTTTGGTAGAGCTGACAGTGTGTAGCGCGTGTCTACAATTATATTATTAGACAGGTCCTAGAATGTGTTGCGTTCTTAGTAGAGCCAACTAAATGGTTATTGGAGTTTGTTATGATTTCTCTAATATGATTTCAAGGTGGTTCTAATAGGCTGACTTGATTATGTCATTTAGAGGGAAGATATTTATAGGTAGTCATTTGTGATTGCTTGAGTGTGGTTCAGATTTGATAGAGCAGAGCTGAGTAGAGTGTGAGAAGTGTTGAGCCATTAGAAGAAGGTCTAGGTGACCAAGTAAAGATTTTGTGCTATACATTGGAACTAAGCCAGATAGCAGGTCTAAGTGCAATTCATGAAGATCCAAATATAGTGTGTATCTATTATTTAGAAGGTTGTAGCCTTTGCCCCTTTGAGTAGTGAGCTCTTGGACAATGCGTCCTCTCCCCTAATAGGGAAAATTGTAAAAGAATCCTAACAAGGACTGACCCTTGACTAGGTATACTATACTAAATATATTGTAAAGAAACTCTTAACATGGTTAAGGATCTTCTAACAAGGATCACAATACACTAGTATAGAATATTAGTGGGTGTCAATTCCCACTGGGGTTTTTACCTATTTGGGTTTCCCTGTAACCAAAATATGGGTGTTGTGTTCATGTGTTATTTCATTGTGTTTATACTTTATGTTTAAGTATACTTAATTGAGTAAAGAATTGAATCTTGTAGATAACTGATTCATCCCCCACTTAGTTATCTCTTGGGACTATTCCTAACATTTGGTATAAGAGCCAAGTGCCTCAGAGAGAAAGTTTAATAGCTTGAGGTTGATCAGATGGCATACTTCAGAAAAGAAAGTCCTAAGTTCGATGGAGAGAATTATCTTGATTGGAAGAACAAGATGGTGACTCATTGGTAGTGCATTAGTTTTGAATTTTTTGATGTAACTATCAAAGTGGACAAGATTCCTACCCTAGAAGACCTTGTAAAGGATGATGCTATTAAAAGGAAAAAATAATTGTTTCATCATAATGCTATCACTAAAGAATCCCTTACCAGCACCCTATCTGATAGTGAATTTTCAAAGATAAAGAAAGTAGACACTGCTCACATGATACAAAAGCACCTAGTAGACATGTTTTAAGGTGACAAACAAGAAAATGATGTGTGTAGAAAAATATGGAAGAAAAGATACAATGCATTACAGATGTTTCCTGAAGAAAACATTAGAGCTTATAATCAAAGGATCAATGAAGTAGTTGTTGGAATCAAGAACAATGGTGGAGAGATCTTAGAGGAACATATTATGGACAAGCTGATGACTACTCTCAATCTAGAATATAAAAACAAGATCAACATCCTTGATGAGACCATGCATCTTACATCTAATTTCAAGAGAGAGACCTTGCTCAGAAAAATCTCAACTTTTGAGATTTCAAGATTGAAGATAGAACTTCAATAAGTGAGACAGCCTTCAAAGCAATAGTTCATGGTAAGAAATCTTAAAACACTTCTGGTAATTTTGATGATGATGAAGAAGAGAAAACACTAGATGATTTCATTAGTATGATTTCCAAAAGAGAAAAGAAAGGAAAAGGAAAATATGAAGGTCAATTGCCATTTAAGTCTTTTCATGTAATAAGATCAATCACTTTACATCTAAGTGTCCTACTAGAGCTAGAAAATTCAAAAAGGATTACAAGCCTAAGTACTCTAAGGAATGTTACTATGCTAGAGATGGAGTTTCAGATGATGAATCAAGTGAAGAAGAAATTGGATTCATTTCTATTATAGAAAACATGAATAATAAGACAAATCATAATGATGAGAAAGAGGAACAAGAACTAGCATTGATTTCACAAGCTAACATAAGGATAGACTAGATTATAGATAGTGGTTGTTCACATCACATGACATGTGATAAAAATAGATTTGTTCATCTGGACAAATACAATGATGGCATGGTTAGATTTGGAGACAAACTCCTAAATCCATAGTTGGTAGAGGAGCCATCACCTTGGATGGAAAGAATAGTATTGATGATGTTCTTTATGTTGATGGTTTGAAACATAACCTTCTTAGTGTTTGACAGTTACTTGGAAAAGGCTATTAGTTGGAGTTTAAAGATGACAAATGCATCATTAACAACAAGGATGGTGTTATGATTGCATCAGGCTCAAAGACTAGAGATAATATTTTCCAACTCAATTTAGAAGCAAGTTGTTTTGTTGCTCAAGTTGATGACAGTTGGTTGTGGCATAAAAGACTATGTTATATCAATTTTGATAATATAGTAAAGATAAGAAATGTAAAGGAAGTAAGAGATCTACCTAGCATAGCAAAGCTAGTTGATACTATATGTAGGGAATGTGTGATGGGAAAGTATGTAAGAAATTCATTCAAGAGAAAGCACAATTCAAAAGAGAACAAGTTGGATTTGATTCATACAAACCTATGTGGTCCAACTCAAACAAGATCATACTATGGTGAAAGGTATTCCATTTTGTTTGTTGATAATTATACTAGGATGATGTGGGTTGTGTTCTTAAAGGATAAGTCAGAAGCATTTGAGAAGTTCAAAATATTCAAAGCTAAGGTTGAGAATGAATCTAGACTAAAGATAAAATGTTTGAGATCGGATAGAGGGGAAAAATTCACCTCTAATAGATTCTATGAGTATTGCAAAGAACATGACATAAGAGATAGTTAAGTGCACCTAGAACCCCTCAGTAGAATGGAATTGTAGAAAGAAGGAATAGGATCAACCTTGATACAGTGAGCACCATCATTATTGAAGGAAAAGTTGCACACACCTATTGGAGAGATGTAGTCAATACAGTAGTCTACACCATCAATAGAATTCAATTAAGGCCTGGTGGTGATAAAACACCATATGAGCTATGGTTTGGTAATGTTACCATAGTAAAATACTTTAGAATATTTGGAAGCAAGTGCTACATCAAGAGGGATAAATCAATAGGCAAGTTTGATGCAAGAAGCAATGAAGGTATTTTCCTTGGTTACACTACCAAAAGTAAAGCTTATAGATGTTTCAATTTAAGATTGAAAAAGATCATTGAAATTTATCATGTTAAGATTGATTAAAAGTTCATGGTTCAAGAAAGATATCATGATTACTCACCCATGATTGAAGAATAACCCAGACCCTCCACTAGTGAGACAGATATTGAAGAAATGTTTGATAGTATTGATGTGTTATTCAATAACCTTGAGACAAGTGAAGAAGAAACTCCTAAGGCTAATGAGTCAGCATCAACTAAGGTTCCAAAGTTTACATATAGAAACCATTCCAAGAAAGACATCATTGGATATTAGAGTGGCAAAGTCTTAACAAGATCACAAGAAAAGAACTCAGCTAGCAGTGAAGCAGTATGTTTACTATCTCAGATTGAACCTTTAAGTGTTGAAGATGTTTGTAATGTTTTAGATTAGCATGATGCTATGAAAGATGAACTTGATTAGATTATTAAGAATGACACTTGGGAACTAGTCCCAAGACCTAGTGATAAGAATGTGATTGGAATAAAGTGGATATTTAGAAACAAGATGAATGAAGATGGTACACTAGTAAGAAAGAAAGAAAGGTTAGTCTGTAAAGGGCATGCACAAAGAGAAGGCATTTATTATTCAAACACATTTGAACATGTGAGAAGATTAGAAGCTATTAAGTTGTTTCTAGCTTATGCTATAGTCAAAAACTTCAAAGTTTATCAGATGGATGTCAAGTTAGCATTCCTAAATGGAGATTTGAAAGAAGAAGTATACATTAAACAACTAGAAGGATTCACCTTATTAGATAGACCTGATATGGTATGTAGATTGAAGAAGCCCTTTATGGATTTAAGAAAGCCCCTAGAGCATGGTATGAGAGACTAGATGGATATTTGAAAAAGATTGGATTCAAGAAAGGAGTAGCAGACTATAATCTATTCATAAGAGAGACATCTGAAGGTTTACTACTTGTAGCTATATTTTTTGATGACATTATCTTTGGAGGTAATGACAAACTTAGTGTTGAATTTTCTAAGGAGATGCAAAATGAATTTGAGTTGAGTATGATTGGACCTATCAAATACTTTTTGGGATTGAATGTACAACAGAAAGAGAAAGGTATTTTCATTAATCAGTCCAAGTATGTGAAAGAAATTTTAAAGAAATTCAAGATGGATGATTGCAAGAAAGTAGGGACTCCTAAGATAACTAGATGCAAGCTTACAAAAGAAGATGACTCACTAGTAGTAGATATAACATTGTATAGCTCTATAATTGGCAAACTTATTTATCTTACTCAAACTAGACCTGATATTTCCAATACAGTTGGCAAAGTTGGAAGATTTGTAGTAGAGCCTTAAAAAAGTCACCTCATGGTAGTAAAAAGGATATTCAAATACTTGCAAGGCACTATAGACTATGGTCTATGGTATCCTAATTTAGAAAATGTTGAGCTTCATGTGTACACTGATGCACATTGGGTAGGATGTGTTGAGATAGAAAGAGTACATTAGGTGGAGCAATGTTTCTTGGTGATAGACTTGTCACTTGTACAAGCAAGAAACAAAATTGTATTTCTCAGTCAATAGCAGAAGTAGAGTATGTTCCAGCAGCCTTGAATTGTTCTACAATTATTTGGATCAAGCATATGATAAAGGATTTTGGAATTCAGATTGATTATCCTATTGTTATTCATTGTGATAACACTAGCACTATCAATATGTTGAAGAACCCTGTGATGCATGCAAAGACAAAGCCATAGTAATATTTAAGAAACCCTCCTCTTAAAAAAGATATAAAATCTTGGCGAATCTTTCATTTTCTTAAAAAAATAAAATTAATTTCTATTGGTGAATTTCTCAATTGTTTTAAAAAAAAAAGTATTTTTATTGGAAATTATTTTTGAATTACAATTTTTTTATAGAATATATTGGCGAATCTCAAACAATAAAAATAAATAAATTAATCACCATGGTGAATACTTGTATTTAAAAGAAATAGAATTCTTATAAAAAATTATTAGGCTTAATGTGAAAATCTTTGATGCGTTTAAGGAATAGACTTTGTAATAATTACTTGCTACCATTTATTTAAAATATAATCTAATAACCTCATTGTATTGTGTGAGACAAATATATCGATATTTTTAAATACTAATGGGGCCCAAAATCCCTTCAAGACCATTGATATATATTGAGATCAACAATTTGAAAGAAATTTTAGCTCCCATAAGCATTACAAACCAAATAGTAACATTTTTACGTCATAGCATATAATAAGAGTCACTAGATTATACTTAAGTCAATAATGGAAACTAAAAGTTGGTGGTAGATCCCTACAGTAACTAATAATCATGATATATTATTGGATAGTTAATTTAAATTTGTACAATAACTTATAAAATTCTAGCGAATCAAATCTAATCATGTATTGAATATTGTGGTGAATTTTTGAGTCCAAGTTTTTTATCAAATAAATTATTTTGCAATTTAAATATTTTTAAATCAAAATTTCATAAAAATGTGGCAATTTAGGTTGCCATAAATCTTGAATTATTAGCCAAATTTGGATTCTCAAATTTCCAAAATTAGCCAATTGGAAAATATTAGCCACTAAAAATTACTATGGACAAAGCACATTGAGATCAAGTATCACTTCCTAAGAGAGAAAGTAGCAAAGAAAGAAGTCAAGCTAGACTATGTAAGTACTAAAGATTAGTTGGAAAACATATTCACAAAGCCCTTGCCAAAGGATACTTTTGAGTATCTTAGGGAGAAGTTGGGAGTAATTTTCCCTTCCCTGATTCTACTTAGAAGAAAGAAGGACATGCATCAGTCCTTAGGGACTGATGGATGGTTGACTACTCTACTTCTGGAGTAGTACCCATGCTTAAATTGATTGGCACCCTTTTCCATTGATTTCAAAGGGGGAGTAATATATAGTCATAAAAAATAGAAGTAAAAAGGAGGAGTAATATACTAAGGGGGAGTATTATTTAGTTATGACAACAATTTAATTGAGGAAATGGAGAATGATGAAAAATATTGCAGCAGATGGAGGACTCATCTTTTGGGGAGTTCTAAAGTGGAAATGGAGAATTTTATAAAATGAATCCTCATTTGGATTGATGGAGTCTTTCATTCCACATGTTGCCATCAATGCTAAAGCGGGAGATTGTAGGAGATTTGCTAGTAGGCTGGTACTAAGTGAATGTTTATCATTGATGACAACATATGGAAAGTAGCATGCATGGAAGTCTTATGCAATAATATTTCAGTATATGTAGCATGGACATGATATCATCATGATATCATGGGCATAGAGGTTAACTATTGGTACAGATAATTATATAGCAGCTTGTGTCAGCAGTATTCCTGAAAGAGTAATAGACAGTGTTCCATGTATGGTTGTTCGTATATTTATCACAGAGCCTTGCATGCTTAGATATATGTTGAAGATATGCTAGTGATGTTACATTAATGGATGCAAAGTTTGATGATCAGTAGAAGTGAAGTTATACAATCTTTATTTGCCACTAGCAGTTTCTTGTGTTTATTCAGAAGAGCTGAAAGAGATTTTATTAGTTCTAGAGTTGCGCATATCTTTTGGGTATGCAGCCTTGGATTTAAGCTTCGAGAAGAGTTATTGATGTTTGGTTAAGAGTGCATGAAGTAATTTAGCTTAAGGAGAAAGATATAGTTGTTTTGGTAGAGCCTATAGTGTGTAGCATGCATCTATAATTATCTTATTGGATAGGTCCCATAATGTGTTGTGTGCTTAGTAGAGCTGACCGAATTGTTATTGGAGTTTGTTATGATTTCTAAAATATTATTTCAAGGTGGTTCTAACAAGATGAATTCATTATATCATTTAGAGGGAAGATATTTATAGGAAGTCATTTGTGATTGATTGAGTGTTGTTCAGAGTTGATAGAGTAGAGCATAGTAGAGTGTGTGAAGTGTTGAGCCATCAGAAGAAGGTCTATGTGACCAAGTAAAGAGTTTGTGTTATACATTGGAATTGATCTAGACAATAGGTCTAAGTGCAGTTCACCAAGATCTAGATATAGTGCGTATCTATTATTGAGAAGGTTGTAGCCTTCACCCCTTTCAGTAGTGAGCTCTCAGATAGTGCGTCCTCTCCCCTAACAGGAACAATTGTAAAATACTCATAATATGGTCTGACCCTTGACTAGGTCTACTATACTAAATATATTGTAAAGCAACTCCTAACAGGGTTAAGGATCTTCTAACAAGGATCATAATACACTAGTGTAGAATATTAGTGGGTGTCAATTCCCACTAGGGTTTTTACCTATTTGGGTTTCCCCGTAACCAAAATATTGGTGTTTTGTTCATGTGTTCTTTCATTGTGTTTATGCTTTAAGTTTAAGTATACTTAATTGGATAAATAATTGAATCTTGTAGATAATTGATTCAACCCCCCCTCTTAGTTATCTCTTGGGACTATTCCTAACAGTTTTAAGGAACAGTATGCTAAACATGTTAATTCTAGTTACATGCTAATTGAGCTCAATAATATCAAGGAGCATGAAAATGAGAGTATGTCAGAATTTAATAGTAGGTTTTAGAAAGCCGTGTACAAGCTATTCCAAGTTTGTTTGACTACCTATTTCAATGCTGTAGAGGGAAAGATGTCTTACCCCTTAAGAGATAAAAGTCCATGTACTTTTAGAGATGCTTTCAAATTAGAAATAAATATTGAAAGTAATAGGAAAGCATCTAGTCAAATGTATGAAAGGGATGAAGGTAGACTATGGAAAGAGACTAGGCCACATACTGTGAAACCTTCCAAGGAAGATGACAAGGTTGACAAGTTGGCTAATGCTGTTAAAGATCTTTCTACTAGATTTGAAAAAGGTGGGAAGAGTTTCCAAGATAATAGACCACCTTATAAAAGGTAGGAGAGATTCTAGAGGTTACACGACCAGCCATATAAAACAAATTAGAAGGATGGGAAGCCTTCTTTTGACAAGCATGAGCCACAAAAGGGTAGGGATACTCCTAATCCTTTGAAAATGAATACAACCCATAATATGGAAAATATTCCATGGTGTATGGCCTACAACATGCCTCACTCACCTTTTCAATGTGCTATTACTCAAGCTTTAAAAGATGAGCTAGAAGATTTACCTATAGGAGACCATGAAGGCTCTGAAAATCTTGTAGTAAATATGTTTACCACTTAGAGGGTGGAAGAATTTGCCTCTTCAAATGATGAAGAGATAGTAGAAGGTGTTGACCATAAAAGGAGAACTCTCCCTATTTATGAGAAAAAAATATTTTCTCATTCTAATCATAAGACTCTAATAATGAAAATTTTCAAACAAATACGATTAGACCAGATGAAGAAGGTACTCATTGGAGAAGACCTAGTAAGGAAGAAATCAAGAATTTGACTGTGGCTACTATTTCTCAAGCTAGATCTTCTTACAACTTGAGAAATAGAAAGGTTGAACCATATAAAGGAGTCCCTAGGTCAATTTTTATCAAGGATGATCGTTAGAGTAAGGTTTCTCCTAAACTAGATGCTTTCCTAAGCAAAGACAACAACAAAAAGCAGCAACCTATTATGGTTTAGAGTACTAAGAAAAATGGGGAAAATATTATAGAAGAAAGAAATAAAAAGGCTAGTGGAAGAAAAGACTTATTAGATTTTTCTAATGAGGCCCCAACTTTTGATACAAGACATGCTTTGTCTTAGATGAAGGTGTCAATCCCTTTATTAGAAATGCTGAAAATAAAAGAGCATAAAGTAGTAGCTTTGGCTCTGATTAATGAACAAGAAGGCTTTCCTATTGTGTCAGAAAATGTGAAACAAGTGGTAGGACCTGAGATAACTAAAGGGGTTTATAACTTTTGTGTTGGAAATATTGTAACCCAAGAGCCATCCTCCATTGATCCATTTAATGTCACTTTGATTCTGAATAATTTATTGTTAAAAAATTGTATGATAGAATCTGGTGCTACTACTATAGTGATGCCTTACCATGTGATGAAGGAATTAGGACTTCAAGTTGATACATCTAATGGTAGATGTTATGACATGGATACTAGAGTTGTTCCTATGGTAGGGAATTTGGTTGGAATAGACGTAAATATTGTTGCATTCCTTGAATCCACTTACAAAATGGATGTTGTTGTAGTTGATACCAAACCCTATTATAGTATGCTACTATCAAGATAGTGGGTAGTAGCAATAGGAGGAAAGTTACAACTAGATCTATCATATGCTACCATACCTATAAATGGTACTAAAGTAAAGTTGTACAGAGAACCTCATTTCTCAGTAATGATTGAGATGGTAGCTCTAGAGGATCTGAATTGCTGTGTTGATATTGACATGGACAACTTTATGATTAAAGAAATAATGCCACAACTAAAAAATACTGACCCAATTTTTGATGAGTTTCTCTTACAACAAGATAGGCTATGGTAGATGTAATTTTATGGTGGATGCTCTAAAGAGAGCTTAGGAGCTGGTGTTTTACTAATATCCCCATCAGGTTCTACTTTTAAGTACTATTTTCTATTGACCTTCCAATTCACCAATAACACTGTTGAACATGGAGCTTTGATACTAGGATTAGATATTGCAATAAAACATCGTATCAGATGTTTTAAAATTTTATGGAGATTCCCAGTTAATCATTGCTCAGATTAGATCACAATATGCTATGAAGGATGATAGACTTAAGTTATATAAATATGATGTCTGGGATAGAATTGAATTTTTTGATGCTTTTAATATTCTATGGGTAGAAAGATCAAAAAACATTATGGTAGACTTCCTTGCAAATGTTGCATTAAAGAGAAATGATGTAATCCTTACTGGAGTATCAAAATTAGAGATAAAGAGTAGACCTGATGTCCCTGATAATAATTTCAATTGGAAAGTCTTTGAATATGACAATGATATATTAAGGTTTATTCAAGGTTTGGATCTATATGATGGTCAGAAAATTGATTTTGATGCTTATCAACAAATTGTTGATTGAAACAATTGTGTCATGGGAAATGAGGTTGTTCAATTACCTTCTAACCATATCCCCAAGGGTTTAGTTAAGTTAGAAGGCATGTTCAAAATAAATGATAGTGACATGTCTCAGAAGTTAAATGCCAAGGTGGATGACCTAGAAGAAATAAACCCAGGGTCAGAAACTTCCCCTCAAATTGTCTACATTGGAAAATGTCTCAGTAAGGATCTAAGGAATAATTTAGTAAGACTGTTAAAAAGATACAAATATGTCTTTGCTTGGTCATATGATGATCTCAAGGCTTATAGGGAAGATTTGTTTCAGCATGAAATTCCCTAGAAAGAAGACACCGCACCTTTTAGACAAAGTAGAGACCCATTAAACCCTTGTTAGCTACCAAAATGTAAATAGAGCTGACCAAGTTAAGGGATGCTTGTATAATTGAGCCTATAAGACATTCATCTTGGGTTTCAAACTTTGTACCAGTTGGAAAAAATAATGGTGACATAAGATTGTGTGTTGACTTTAGAAACTTGAATGTTGCTTCATTGAAGGACAACTATGGACTGCCAAATATGGAGGCTATGCTTTATAAAGTGATTGGCTGTGATTTTTTGTCTATGATGGATGAATTTTCAGGATATAACTAGGTGTTGGTCAAGGAATCAGAGTAGATCAAGACACCATTTACCACTCCTTGGGGAACATATTTGTATGTCTAGATGCCTTTTGGTCTAAAGAATGTTGGAGCAACTTTTCAAAGGGTAATGGATGTAGCATTTAAGGACCTTATTGATGTTCTCATGGTTGTGTACCAAGATGACTTGAGTGCATATTGTAAGAAGGATGAGGATCATTGCAATCACCTAGAAAAGGTTTTGATCAAAGCTTTGGAGTATGGCATATCTTTAAACCCTAAGAAATGCCATTTTTCTGTCACTAAGGGAAATCTACTAGGGCATATAGTGTCCAAAGAGGGAGTAAGGATTGATCCTAAGAGGGTAGAAGCTATTAAGAGGGTCCCTAGTCCCAAAAATCTCAAAGGTGTCCAGTCTTTCCTTGGACAAATAAATTTTTTCAGAAGGTTCATTGCAATTTGTTGAGATGGTCAAACCTATTGTTAAGCTACTAAAGAAGGATGTAAAATTTGTTTGGAGTCAAGAAGCACAAGAGGATTTTGAGAAAATTAAGAAAATAATTCAAGAAGCTCCTATTTTGGCATCTCCTGATTATTCCAAGCCATTTTCTCTATTCTCTTTTGCATCATTTCACACCATTGCAGTAGTCTTGTTACAAAAGGATGATGAAGGATTTGAGCATCTCGTTGCCTTTTTTAGCAACTCATTATAGTCAGCTGAACTAAACTACTAGCTAATGTAAAAACAAGCCTATGCTTTAGTAAAAGTTGTCAAATCATTCAAACCTTGTCTAGTTTGTGCAAAGGTAAATGCATATGTTCTTCATGTTGTAGTCAAGGATATTCTAGTACAAAGTGAGGTCATAGGTAAAAGATGCAAATGAATTAATAGAATCCAAGAATTTGATATAGAGCTTCACATCACTAAACTTGTCAGAGGTTTAGGACTTGAAAAACTAATGACTGAAGAAAATATGGACTTGATTCAGGTCAACAATGTTGATACCCAGGAAGGAACTGTCACTAGCATTGAGATGCGGTCCTAGTATACAAACATTGTATTTTTTTTCTGAAAAGTGATATTTGCCCAAAAACATATACTACTACAAGGTGACTTGTATTGGAAGGATAATAATGGGATCTTGATTTTATGTCTAAAAAAAGGACAGTCTGAAAGAATTCTAAGAGAAATTCATTCTGGAATGTGTGGAGGACACCATTTAGCCAGAGCAACTGCTCATAAAATTTTGAGGGCTAGATATTATTGGCCAATGTTATTTAAGGATACCCATGTATTTGTCAGAAAGTGTGAACCATGCCAAAGGTTCTCTAACAATTTGAAGTTTTCAAGAGCATTAATGTTAAACCCTATGGTGGTAGAAGCTCCTTTTTCTATGTATGACATAGTTGGATAATTGTAGCCACTGACTACTTCACCAAGTGGATTGAAGCAATCCTGACTAAGAAGGCTACAAGCACAATAGTTATTAAATTCCTGATGATCAATATTATTACAAAGTTTGGTTTTCCTATTGAATTAGTGATGGACAATGCCATAAGCTTTAAATCAAAAGAATTCAAGGACTTCTATTCAGAAATGGGCATAGTAATGTCATACTCTTCCCCATATCACCCACAAGCTAATGCGCAAGTAGAATCAAGAAATAAGAGCATTTTGAAAATCCTAAAGAAAACCTTAGAAGAGAACAAAAGAACCTAGCATTGAAAAATGAAGTTATCTTTATGGTAAGATAGGATGATAGAAAAAAGAGCTACAGGAAAGTCTCCTTTTGAAATTGTTTATGGTATTAAATAAAGGCTTCTTGTGAACAACTTATTGCCTATTTAAAAATTTATACAAGAGGAAGATTTGGAAATGTCTGATCCTCTGGAAAATAGGGTGCTCTTGCTTGTTGAATTAGATGAAACAAGAAGAGAAGGTCAAAAGGAAAATATCAAACTACAACAAAAGATGAAGTATCTATTTGACAAGAGAGCAACAATTAGGAAATTCCAGCCTAAAGATTTGGTCCTTTAATGGAATGAAAAGAATGAGGATATGGGAAAGCATAATTTTTTTGAATCATTATGGTTAGGTCCTTATATTATCTATTAGGCTCATTGAAAATACTCACATTTTAAGAGAAATATGGAGGGTGAAGAACAAGAATTGCCAGTGCATGGACAATTCTTGAATTTTTTTTTGGTTTCATGCATAGTAGTCATGTAGTGTGTTGGTTGTACTTTCAATTTTCAAAGTTACATTTTTAAAATTTGCTTCTCTAAAATTTTTCCCTATTTTTGTTTAAATTCTCCTATAATTTTTCCTTTCCTAGAGCTTGAAATATGTTCATAATGGTGAAAACCCTAAGTGCTAGGTCAAAAATGTGCTCAGAGATCCAAAATAACCTAGAAAAGCTCAACTGGATTCTATTTTGCCATTACCTTTTTCAAATCAATTAAAAAATATTTTAAGCCTGTGCACTTTGCTTTTCCCAGTTAGTTGCTCAGTCTCCTAATGATTTTGGCATATTCCCTTTATTGTGGTGATTCAGAGAAACTCTTTGTCGCGCGATCTCTTTAAGTATAGATAATATTCCTTTTCTTCAAGTGACACAGCAAAGTGCTTTTAGTCAGGTAGTCTCTGAATGACACCATGGAGAATTATGAGATCTAGAACCTACACTATTTAAATGTTTCAGAGTGACTATAGTTTCCTAGTCTCCAGATTCAAAATACCTTCAATCAGGCGATCTCTCAATAAAATGATGAAGCCATTAAATATTCAGCAATTATGAGACTTACTATAGTTGCTAAGTCTCCAAATGAAAGATAGCAGTGTATTTTCTTTCAGTCACCAAGTCTCTAGGTTCTCAGGCAGTTCATTTATTTATCTAGTGACCCAGTGATTTTAGTAGTCATGTATACTCAGAATTCTGGCGGTTATGTTTTAAACATTCAGTGATCTAGCTACACATTTATCTCTTATTCTCATGATGTAGCGGTTAAATCACAAAATATCTAATGACTCAACAAGGATTGCTGTAATGCCCAAAATATTCAGAAAAAAACACAACAATTTTATTTTTTTGAAACAAACACTATCAAACACCTAGGACAACTAGGTTACACAATAGCACATCAATGTGAAGCTTTGGGAATGTAAGCTCACTTGGGTGAGTCACCCAATGACACATAAGGGATCATAAGGAAAGCGTTGGCGTGCCTCCATCCCCTACATGTTGAAAGTCATTAGGCGACAAGGAAATAGTAAGAGGGAGAGAACATCTCCCTAAGAGAATATTGAGTTAGTC